>VMOF01000369.1:57140301-57355301 GCA_011764245.1 Trialeurodes vaporariorum
TGAGTTTTTTCGGAGACAAAAAACAAAAAAACAAAACAAAAACCATGTTTTGATTTTTCAATCGAAGAAATTCCAGTGTTGGTACTATTCAACCGTAGTAATACGCCGATTTAGTGATGACGTCACGATCAAAATTGGATTCAGACAAATGTTCTATCTTGCACGCACTCTCGCTTTGAGAGAAATCACTTCTTTAAAAACAAGGAAAAACATTTACTTCTGACAGTTTTCCTTGCGCGAAGTCAAGTTCTGTTGCATGAAGTAGAATGGATCTGTTGCGTCCTTTTGCTACATCAATATAACTCATTGTTTCTAACGTAAAATTCGGCGAAAATAACGATGCGCACATTAAAAACTTTTAAACTCCACTCATTAACTCAGAATATATCCTCCATTTCAAACAACCCGCGCTACACTAGACACTATATCACCGACTTATAACTACATAGATGGAACCATCTCGTTTATGTAAACATGAACAGAACTTACAAACATTTGAATGTTTCGTTTAGATGCGTACATTTCTTATATTATTTTGTAATCTTTGATAAACGGAAAAGACCAGACAGCAAATGCAGCCAATAGTTCTTGTATTTAGAAGGGAATTCCATCATTTTGTTGTTACGATGTTGTTTACTCATGCATACGGTGGTTCCGTCTATGTAGCAGTATCCCGTTGCAAATAGTGTCTAGTGTAGCGCGGGCTGTTTGAAATTGAAGTGATTTCCTGAGTTAATGAGTGGATTTTGTACGTTTTTAATGTGTGCATCATTATTTTCGCCAAATTTTACGTAAGAATCAAGGTTCTATATTGTTGTAGCAAAAGTATGCAACAGACCCATTACTGTCACAACAAGGAATCTTTTACTTGTAGCAGCAGACATTTTCCTTGGGTTAAATGAATTTCCCCTTAGTCAGTATTTCACTATTCAGTTTCTTTAACAAAAACGTAACACACCATGGATTAAAGAAACAATTCTCTCAGTGCGTGGGAAAAAAATAAGAAATTATATCCACATTTTTGACTGTAAATTCATGCTGTAGTAAACAACCAGTTTTCTCAAATTTTATTGCACCATTAGATTCCAGAAACCTTAAAGTATCTTTTCACTGCAACGTAATTCATGAAAAATCACAAGTGAATTTACAATCACAATTATATCAAACGCTGTCCTATGTTTTGTCTACGTCGAATCTTACTCACGATGTATTATAAGAGCATATCACCGCCATGGCACTCTATCATCCTAACCTGAAACCTCTCTTCGTATCGAAGCTTCCTTGAGGTATTACCAGATTAACCGCGTAACACGCGGTGTGATGGTCTGATGGTGCCGATAAGCCCATATCCTAGAATTGTGTGCCCATAAGAAATTGTGAGTGAGACAAGACCAAAACATAGGGCCACAGAATAATACAATCAGATCGGAAACTCCCATAAGAGCCAATGGAAGCAAGTTTGGAATTTAACGGCACCAATAGGCAACGCTGTGGTCCTATATCCCAACATAGCGGACGTGTGTGATTTGTGTTGAAACTCATTTATTTCTGTAAATTCTGGAAAGTAATCTTAAGTTTTCGGCCTCACTTTTATTCTTTTGGCATTTCAGAATGAAAATTTCGTGGATCATGTCCTATATTTTCTTTTTCGCGCACGAATCCAGATGTAAACATCCTATATCCCAACATGGCGGACGCGTAATAATTTGCTTCAAAAACCGACAGAGTTTCCGTTCTGATTGTATTATTCTGTGATAGGACTTTCTTCGATATAAATGTGACTGTAAATGAATGCGTGATGATTCGAAAATGTTGTTGAAATTTAATTATGCTTTAAAAAGCACGTGGAATCCAATGGGGGCTGTTGCAAGGGTCTGAAATGTTGTGTTTTTTGTACAGAAAATTATAGTATTTGATGAACTGAGAACAATGATGCCTTTGGTTTTTTCCTAAGTGTCCTGGTTTTGGAGATACACACGTGTAAAGTTACAAAAAAATCGTGTGCGTAGTGACGTCACTACGCGGAATTCCCATTTAAAACAATGTATTTTTGGGCCAAAATCTCATCTCCAGAATAATGGGACTTAATTAGAAACCAAAGGCATCTTTGTTCTCAGCTCATCAAGTACTTTCGTTTTCTTTACAAAAAACGCAACATTTCAGACCCTTGCAACTGCTCCATTGTGTAATTTTTTGCTGAATTTAGCCCCTATCTCTTTCCTTTTCGAACACATGTGTCCAAGTGGGAAGAGAGAGAGAAAGATAAAGTCCTGTATCCGCCTATTGCCTCATTTGTCTTTCTCTCTCTCTCTACTTTCCATTTGAACACATGTGTAAGACAAGGATAGCAGAGGGGGCTTTCACTTGAATTTTGCTCCCAACTCTGTCCTTCTTTAACACACGTGTTTGAATGGGAGGAGAGAGAGAAAGACAAATCCTGCATCCACCCATGTGCGACCCACTGTGCGTTGAGCAACCGTGAAGAGCTTTGAAACTTCGCTCGCAGTATAGCGGTAGCGCCATCTGCGTGTCGCTCCCAACCCAACTCAACTGAACACCCCTTTTTTCCCGAACGCACCCCTCCGATGCCCTGCCCTGCCCTCTACTCCTACCCCCAACCCTCGCCCTTTTTCTGCGACAGCCTCCCTCCCTCTCTCTCTCTCTCCCCCGGCAAGCGTCGCTCATTGAACTTTCCCATCATTTTTCCCTTTTCATTTATTTTTTTTTTTTTTTAATGAATGGCAAATTATCATCTTTGCCTTCGCTGGCTTTTTATTTTTTTTTTTCTTTCTCTGTTTTCAACCGTGGCTCTTGCTCCCACACACGCGGTTTGTGTGTTCCACCGCGGTTATTTTTCGCCTGCTTCGATCACCAATCACCAATCTGCCCTATCATCCCTCCGTAAGGGACCGGACCTTTACGCTCTCGCAGATTTTGACGCTGTAGAGAGACTTCTCTTGAGATTCCTGCCTACAACAATACTCGCCTCCACTGATGCTGTTTGTGTTGATTGATGGTTTTAGTCGAGTGGTTTTTCAAAAATCCTCCCTGAACTTTAATTGAACCGCTCGAGGGAAAAAAGACTGGTAGAATCTACCATCTAGGTATGCGCTGATTTTGGAGTCAGCAATCAAGTAGATGGTAAATGCAACGCGCAACGTACATTATCGTAAAGTAAGTTAACTTGTTGCATGGTAAATTTGATCATAATTTAGTGAAGTTTGCCATACTTGATAGCCGACTCCAAAATCAGCTATGCAGATGGTAAATTCTACCAGTAATTTTTTTCAGTGCGGTTCATGCGAAAATTTTCTATTTCTATTTTTTTTTTTTTTTTTTTTTTTTTGAGAAGAAAATTTTTGTAAAAAAAATAAAAAAAAATCGCAAATTAAAGAATAAAAACTGGCAAGAAAAATTGATGAAATAATCTATGTGAAAAACGTATATTAGACAGCCTACAGGTCGCAATTAATTCAACACATTTTTTAGAAATTCCTCCCTCCCCCCTCCCCATCGGAAACGCAAATAGCCCCTCCCTAAATTGTTTTCTAGAACCTCTCGAGTCTCTGTTTGATCTTTGTAAAAGTAGCTATCATTTCATCCGTATTTTTTTTTTTTCTTTTCAGTTATTTATTCGGAGAGGTTAGACGCGTCTTTTCGTAGTGCAATTTTCTATTTGCGCCCTTTCATTTAATTTAAGGTTGAATACTTAATTACTTAATTAATTAATCAATAATAATTATATAAAAAAAACCACCCGAGCACTTGTGCTACATAATCCGAGAAAGAGAGGGAAAAAAGTGGGTGACCACTTTAAAGTTTAACGATAAATTGCATTCAACATACGTTTGTTTGTTAGTTTGTTTGATTAAGTGAGTATACACGTATACGCTCAGTCAGTCAACGGTCTCTGTTTGTAGTAGGTAGTTGCAAACTTCATTGCTTGATGCTCCATCCCCCCTCTCCCTCCCGGTCACCCACCTCTTCCCCACCCCACCCTTCCGGCATACCCGCGCTCTTCTGACATGACGCTTTTGACAACGCTTTGAAACGGTAAAGATAGTAAAGAGAGGCGCTTGCCTGTAGAGGGGGTTAATTCGTGAAACATAAAGTGCACTTTTCCGGAGAAATTCTACCTAACGTAATTCCAGGAAATACTTTTCCGGATTTCAAGGCGATGGATAGCGTCCATTAGTCATTTTTAGAAAAAGTCGATTTTTTGGCATTTTAAATTTGAAACACGCAAAATCAGAGAACGTCATCTGCACCTGCGTAGTTTTTTATGGATTTATTGAACCAAAATTGCGAGCAAAATTGATTGAGAATGGGTCTGTTGCTTTTACTATAACAATTTAAGAGTTTTTAAGCTAATGTAAAATCGCCTGAAAAGTCCATTGGTGGCATCAAAAAGTCATAAAATGCAATAATAAACTCACGAGAGGCGTTTTATGCAATCCAAGATGGCGGATAAATATCGAGCAATCTGTATGCAATATGCATGCACCGTGAACATCCAAGGATGGCCAACTTTGACAACCTCACTGGAGGTAGAGGTTATTTGTTTGTTGACGTTGTGATCGATATTGTGAGGTTGGCTATCCTTGGATGTTCGTGGTGCATGCATACAGATTGCTCAATATTTCTCCGCCGTCTACGATTTCATTAAACGCCTCTTGTGAGTTTATTATTGCATTTTATGACTTTCTGATGCCACCAATAGACTTTTCAGGCGATTTTATACTTCAGAGTAAATATTCTTAATCGTTGTAGCAAGAGTTTGCAACCAATTATAGCTGTATTTTAGGATATTCATTTTACTCTAAGCTTAGTTCGTGTGGGTGATACTATAATATATATATATATATATATATATATATATATATATATATATATATATATATATATATATTATATATATATATATATATATATATATATATATATATATATATATATATATATATATATATATATATATATATATATATATATATATATATATATATATATATATATATATATATATATATATATATATAATATTATATGTATATCTCTGCCTTACTCGCACTCGTTGAGGCTTAAGCAGGGAATTTTCGTATTTCCTTAAGCTCGGCTTTATTTTTGAGTGTTTCAGCTTGAAACTTTCAGGGTATCTTCCTGAAGTGTGCTCGCAGGTGCCAACGTTCCTCAAATATGTTCGTTTTAACATCATCAACTTAAGGCAAAAACCGTTGACTTTTTGAGCAACGCGATGTGGTGTCCACCAATGGAACTAATCGACCCTGGAATCACCTTAATGCAACCAACTTTTTTTTTTTTTTTTTTTTTTTTTTTTTTTTTTTTTTTTTTTTTAAGGAAGGAGCAGACCTTGACAATCTCGTACCTCGTGTTTTGAAGGCTCTCTTCCGGAAAATCACCTAACCCTTCACTGCATGATTTTTTTTTTCTCAAGCAAATGTGGATTTTTCAATGTATTAGGTGGTCAAATACATGGGAAAAATAGTGAAAAAAATAATTTGACGGTTTTTCGGTCAAAATTCTCTTTTTTCTATTTTTCACTCGTTTTTTAAAAGTGATATAACACCATAAGAAATGGCGGAAATTTTTTTTATTTTTTTTTTTTTTAAATTTTCAAAAAAAAAAAAAAAAAAATTTACTTTAATTGGATTTTTCAAAAAGCCAATGCCGGAAACTTTATAAAAATAATCAAAATGTGGTCAGTTTGGATACGGGGGCAAATTTTCCCCCTGACATGATTTCGATCACGAACCCTTCACTGCATGATGTTTTCTTTCAGCCAATTTTTTTTTTTTTGTGTGAGCTCAAAATATACCTTCTCCCGCGTTGACACACCATGCGCCGAAGGCATATCTAAAAACCTGTATTTTATATGAGCGTTTGAAGAATTTGTTCCACCGGTGGAACCCCATGCAGTGAAGGGCTAATTTGGCTGTGATTTGCGGTTCTTGAGTGAAATCGCGACTGGGCTTCGATGAAAGGGGGAGGGGGGTGACGGTGTCCTAGTGGATGGACAAAGTGGGGCTTATGCGGGTGCGGGGATTGCGGATTGGGGATTGGTAGTGATCGCGGGACGCGAGTGGGTGGAAAGCAGGGTGATTTGTGGGGGAGTGGGGAGGGGGGGAGGGGAGGAGGGGGGGGGGTTGTCTGAGCGTCAATGTCATGAATGACGAGGAGTCATTATAAATGCAGTATAGTAGCCCCGTCGCGATGGTGGTACGGTGAAGTAGCAGTGCTAGTGACCATCGATCCATTAAGACTTTTAAACAATTTAAATGGAGCTGAAGCCGCTCGCGGGCCGCCGTGGCATGGCGCCCGAGCCCCGAGGGCCGAGGCCGCCCGTGGCCCGCCGAAACCGTTTGATTGCAGGAAATTCAATTGATTTCGAACCTGCTATAAGTATCATTGTTGTAAAGTGTACTTACCGAAGTCCCTTTTCATGAAGGGCCGCATGGTGAGGCTATATAGCTTCCGAGAATCTCAAAATCAGTCGTGCGACTCGATAGGTTTTCTTCTTGTATTTTTTCGTGTTTGCGTAAAAGGTTCTGCCGATCGGATGGAACTTCCATTCCTTTTGAATTATCTTATTCCTTTTTGTCCTTTAAAGTTTTACCTGAATTTCAATTATTAAATTTCATAATTTCCTTTCAGTGTTACCTTTTTGTAAAGAAGACGAACTTTGACACTCGAATGCTTGTGATGTAGAACGCTCCTTTTCCTGCATCTTCCAGATTTTTTTTTTTTTTTTTTTTTTTTTTTTTTTTTTTCAGAATTTTTGTATTCTTCCCTTTAAAAGTCTGTACAGCTTATCAAAGTTGTAAAAAGCTTTGAAACTGGACTTTGGGGGTCCACTTACTCAACGTGTTGTGACGTCACATTGCGGAATTCCCCTTTGAATGTATACTATGAGTATTATGACTTACAAAAGAAAGCACCCTGATAGAAATTCTTATAGACTGTTTTAGCAGAACGATATATCGTATCGATTGCCGTTCGAGGGCCTCTGGTTCCAAACAAACTCTGATTCAATGCATATTCTCCATAAGCGGATTTTTGAACGGAAATTTAGACTATTAAATGTAATCAATAAGATATTACAGATTAAACGTTGCATTTGTAGGTTAGTTAATCCCCCGAAATCCCGCCAATTCCACAACAACAACAATAACAATTGGGTGATTCCAACCTCCAAATGCATCGCTCAATCTGTAATATCTTGTTGATTTCGGCAGTTTTAGGGATGGAACCAGGCAAAATTAAGCATTTTCGAGGACGTAAAATTTATAATCGCCAAAAGATCGCATGAATTGTTTGCTTTAATAGTCTAAATTTCCGTTCAAAAATCCGCTTATGTGGAAAATGCATTGAATCAGAGGTTGTTTGGAACCAGAGGCCCTCGGACGGCAATCGATTCGATATATCGCTGTACTAAAACAGCCTATTGTTAAATTTCCCCGTTGTTTCAAATAGAAATCTCGGTCGTTCATGGCGTACTCTGAATCTGAAAGGGGCTTTCTTATTAGTCTTTAAACACTTGAAAGCCGCAAAATTGTTTAAAGTTTGCCGAGATTTAAAAAAAGTCAACAATTCGATAAGGGAATTTTCTTTTGAAGATCATAGTACTTTAGTCCAAAATCGTATCTGCAGAACTATGAAACCTATTTAGAAACGAAAGGCATCCTTGTTTTCAGTTTTCCGAGTATTTTCATTTTCTCATCAAAATTTATGCCTTTGCAACTGCCCAATGGAGCTCTTGCAAACTTTTGGTGTACACGGAAAAAAAAGATTAGTGAAAATACCCATACGGATACCTGATTTTGGCACCTGCTAGATGTTATGGTAAACTTGACCAGAAGTATGGTACATTTACCGATACTTTGAGTAAATTCGACATGCAATCAGGTAACATCACCTAGTACCTATAGTCAAAACATAGTATACTTCTGGTTAACATTACCATAACATCTAGGCCTAGCAGGTGCCAAAATCAGGTATCCGTATGGATACCTGATTATGGATACCTGATATCTCACCGCAGTTTTTTTTTCCGTGTAGGGGATTGAAGAATTGATTCTTGCAAGAAAACCTGTAAAAATGACGATGAGTATACACTAAAAAATCACGAAATTCACTCTCAGAATCGGGCTTAATGGCGGAGAGACGCAGGTATCATGGGAGATTCTTATCTAAATTTAGACATTTTTCTGTGTTTTCATGTAGAAAGTGACATAATAGACAGGAATCTCTCATGATACCTGCGTTGAACTGCCATTACGATCTTACCGTTATAGCAGTTATGTGAGTTTATTATACTGAACTTTAGACTTTCTTAGTGTGCTTTTCGTGATTTCCGCTGGTCTTTACATCAGATTGGACTATTTATTTGCTCACAGCAGAAGTTTACAAGAGCCCCATTGTATACATAGTTCAGTAGCGCACCGAGAGTTCCTTCATCTCTCTCTTTTCTCCATTAAGAAACATATGTTAGACAAGGATGGACAACGGGATAAAACCCCCTCTTTCTGTCCTTTTCTTACTCATACATTCAAATGGGAAATGATAGAGAGGGAAGAGATCCTGGTTGCACCAGTGACATAGTTATATGCCCCTCTCTCCATTCCTGCAAAGTAATTTCCAATTTCTCGATATAAAGGGCACAAATCATCTACCAGCACTGCCTCAAATTACATCAAATGACATCAAACATCAATCAATTCCTCGATTACTGAAATTGGGTCGAATCTTCCTTCAAAGCCTTTTAGAATTGTCCGAAGAATAAAATTAATAGCTGCATGAGGTGTGAGAATTATTTCCAGTGATGCGGTTAAGTGCCCATTAGCTGAAAGCCCGCTTTCGATATCCACCTATCGATTCAAAGAATCCCAGTCATCGATACTCCCCTCTTTTGATACTCGCCTGTATCGTATATTGTATATCGTATGTCAGTCGATCGATTTACTAAATGAGCATTATAAGCAGTTTAATATTCGTCATCAGAGTCTCTAATCTGATGCTCAGATTTCAGTGTTTGATTGTGATCGATCCCTGTTGTCGGTTTTGATTTTATAAAACTTCCTCGTGATTTTTTATCGCACTGTTATAGAAACAACGAGCTGTGCAACGATATATTTGGTCGATTTAAACGCATGCCTCAAAGGTCGATCTAATGGACGGACGTGTGCACTCTCCATCCAATCGATAGTTTATATGGGTTTAAATCAACGAGCTATAGCGGTAAAGAGGAACTGTGGGGCGTGATATTGAAACTTCACGGAGGCAGCCATGTTCGAGTCTCTTATACGGACGATTTTCACTTAGGCTCCGTTTGTTATTTGCCTCGTATTTTTTAACCTTTAAATTAAAAAAAAAAAAAAAAAAAAAAAAAAAAAAAAAAAAAATTATGACAAATAAGTACATTTGAAATGAGTTATAAACGAAAGTGCGAGTGTTTTAAAGTGACTATGTGGACACAGAAATATTTCTTCTGGCAGGATTTGCACGACAAAGAAACTGACACATGACAGAAACAAGCACAATTTTCTCACCTGGGTAGTTGTACCTATTGGAATTCTGTGTGCAGATAGCTACTCTAAAACACTTGCACTTTCGTTTAAAACCAATTTTCTCAGGATCAATTACAATTTTTGATTTTAGATTAAACAATTTGAGGCAAACAAACCAGATTCAGACAATTTTTTTTTTTTTTTTCCCCCGTCAGCACGCATGATTTTTTGCAACTTTACCCGAGTGTTTCTCCGAAACCGAGACACTTAAGAAAAAACAGAAGGCATGGCCTGTGTTTATAGATCATCACAAGTACCTTCATTTTCTCTCACAATCAGTGGCGTCGCATGCAATCTGGTAACGTTCAGTGGCGTATCGTGCAATGTGGCAATGTTGTAATGTGTTCATTTAAACCCATGTAAAAGGTCGAATGCGAAGGTGTTCACCGAACACCCAATAGTTCGATATCTTTAATGTATTTAAATGGATACATTGCAACGTTGCCTAATGGCACGCTACACCTGCACTGGTAACGATATATTTGGTTAATTTAAACGCATGACAATGGTCGATCTAACCTAACCTGTAAGACCGAATGGACATGCAGGTGAACTGTGCACTCCCTCCAATCGAAAGTGGGGTTTATGGGTTTAAATGGACGAAATGCAGCGTTGCAAGATTATACACGACGCAACTGTAATTTTTTCCTTTATAAAACACCATCTTTCAGACCCTTGCAAGTTGCAGCAGCGGCGCGGCGGCTCTTGCAATGTGGCAACAATGGATTTCTTCCATTTAAAACTGTGTAAAATAATCGATTACTTGGTGAGGCGTAGCGCCTCACCTATTATCGATCTTTTTGCATACGTTTAAATGACAAAAGTGCACGGTTGCCAGATTGCACGAGCCACCACTGAGTTGCAGCTGCCCCATTTTTACTCATCTTAATTGGAAATCTGGCAATCCTGAGCTGGACCGACCCGTTCTTGGATTGATGAGTCCA
This sequence comes from Trialeurodes vaporariorum, assembly GCA_011764245.1. Taxonomy (NCBI): domain Eukaryota; kingdom Metazoa; phylum Arthropoda; class Insecta; order Hemiptera; family Aleyrodidae; genus Trialeurodes; species Trialeurodes vaporariorum. The sequence goes on from VMOF01000369.1 coordinate 57,150,830, forward strand.
GCATTCATCAATGGAGTGAGACGGGATATACGTGGAGAGAGGGGATCCTCATTCCTTGTATATCTTGTGACGAATCAATTTCACGTATTTTCTTTAGAGCCGTTTTTAGAGAACGAAGAAAATTGGAGGGGGGGGGGGTTTAAAGAACGGGTCTGCATTTTTCTTCTTCTTTTACATCAGTATCCTCTTCTGTTTTCCTAATTTTCATCTTCATTTTGTTTTTTATTCTTCTTTTTCTTTTTCTCCTCCCTTCACTGCACCGACAATCAACTGCAAGATATTCTCTCTGTATAAAAGGAGGTAAAGGGGTAAAGGTTTACTTCTCAAATGTAATGAAGGGTTGAAGGTTGTTCTGCTTGATTTCTAACGACAAATAAATGCGTAACCTATGAACAAAGGTCACGTCTCTGTTATCTTTCATCACGTTTTCATAACAACCGCATCAGCCATCAAAAAATACAAACAAAGAATAAAATAAATAAAAAAAAATATTAAAAAAAAAATGTATTTAAAAAAAAATAAAAAATAAAAATAAAACAAAAAATAAAAAAAAAAGTTCATCCAATTTCAAAATCTTCGCTTAGAAACAGTCTATTACGGACGTGACACACTTTTGCCCTTTAACTTTCACTTTCACTTGAACAATCTGAAATTTTGGCTCTCATCGAAAACTTTAAATTTAAGAAGCCAAAAAAAAAAAAATGTGAAATTTTGTTCGTATAGAGGTTAAGAAAGTTTGTGATTTCCAGAAAGAATGTGAAAAAAATTGTGTTTTCCCCAAAAATTGTCCAAATTTAAAGTGATGTAGGACATCACCCTGATGGGTCATCAAGGACCTCGAAAGTCAGAGCTTCAAGGATCAAATGCATTGGAGGCAAAAAAAGAAAAAATATCAGGAACATCACCCCCCCCTCCCCCACTTTACCATTACGCTAAATATACAACTGCGTAGAGCCTAATGTCGCAAAGGGAGGAATAAAATTCAAAATTGCGTAAGCCCACAAGAGATGTGAATCCACCTTTTGGAAACGAGTGTCGAGTATGTGGTTGGGGGGGGGGGGTGTTGGATCAACTAATCTTTCTTGGTGGCCTAGGGAAAAAAGAAGTTCCTGCATTCGGATTTTGAGATAAACCAAACTTCGGTCGGCCGCCATTCAAATGCCGTAGCAGACACCAATTTGCAATCTTCATTTTTAATCGTAACTGTTTACGGGGTTTCAAACGGGTATGTGGACGGGGACGGGGGTGTACTGTTTTTTTTTGGTGGCTTTTTGGATAAAACAGGTCCTCCACTCAGATTTCGAGAAAAACCAAACTTTGGTCGGCCACCATTCGAATACCGTAGCAGACAACAATTTTTCAATCTACATTTTTAATCGTCATTTTTTACGGGCTTTCAAACGAGTATGTGGTCGGTGTTGGATCAACAATGGAGCTGTTGCAAACTTTTGCTACAGGCTATTTAATAGTTGAATACGGGATAATACCCTGTGAAAATAACGATTAGCACACTATAAAATCACGAAATCCACTCCTAAACACACAAAATGCTTTTAAATGCGAGACCGTAATGGCGGCCGAGGCCACGGTTTTCTTATGGCAATTGTATGCTTCTTCTTCTTGTGTGGTGTAGCGAGAACACCTCGTGTAGATGGCGCTGATTGAAGATAGGGAGCCCCGATGAAAACCGCGGCCCCGGCCGCCATTACGGTCTCGCGTTTAAAAGCATTTTGTGAGTTTAGGAGTGGATTTCGTGATTTTTTAGTGCGCTAATCGTTATTTTTACTGGGTATTACCCCCTAATCAACTATTAATAAGCCTGTAGCAAAAGTTTGCAACAGCTCCATTCATTTTTGGTAACCTAGGGTAGAATATCCACAATTTTTGATGATTTTTTTTTGCTTATTTTAACGCGTTGAAGACAATTTTGGCCCAAACCAGCTCGTTCACTTGAAATTCAGCAAAGACTAGCGTGCAAAGGAACCCGATTTAAATTATTTGGTTGGTATTCAAAAAAAAAAAAAAAAAAAAAAAAAAAAAAAAAAAAATCATGTTGACATTACTTTCTTTCCTTGGGGAGGAGCGAGAAAATAAAAAAACGTAATGTTCTTCCAGGCAGTGTCGACAATTTTCACGTGATCGTGCCACTCGCACCAGAGCGTGATCGAGGATTTTCTGCACCCCTTTGTCTTAGTCGTTCTGACAGCCGATATACCAGCATAAAGATTTGCTACTTATATGTAATCAACATAACATCAAATTTTTGCCTCGACTTAACTTTTCAACATCTCATTTTCTTTGGAGAGAGAGAGAGAGAGAAAAAAAATAATAACTTCACTATAGCCTTCCCTATAGAGAGAGGCAAAGGAATGGAATGGATAAAAATAACATGTTAGCACACGCGCAAAAACAGATCAAACGTAATGTCAAACAAAACGTCGTCTCATGTAAACACAGAGAGACGTGAAGATAACAAAAAAAAAAAAAAAAAACACTGAGAAGGAAGGGGGGAGGGGTTAAAAAAAAAAAAAAACAACAACAACATAAAAATGAATAAATAAAACGAATAAAGAGAGTAAAAAAATCGCTTGAGCTCATTCATTTAGGGAAAATGAGGAGGAGAGAGAAGGCAAGGGGAAGGGGAGGGGGGAGGGGGTGGGGAGGCAAGTGGCGAAAGCGGTGAAATGAGGAGGAGAGACGAGGCAGCGAGGCTGGAGGCCAGAAATATATACCAAGGATGCGGGACCAGAAGGGGTGAGGTGAGGTAGGGGGAGGTGGTTGTGGAAGGAGGCAGGGGGGAGGTACGCAGAGGGAAATGCACCCTGTGATAAAAACCCTCCCACTGCATCCCTCCCCCTCCCCCCACCCTCCTGCTCAGTAAGCTCACTCACCCCATGCACAGCTCAGCCGCACAGCATCGCACAGTGAAAGCATTGTGAGGATCTTTAAGGTGATTCCATGGCACGTGACCAAGGCGATCGATTAGTCGATCGATATTAATGGTCATTTCCCGGACTCTGTGGAGTGTTTTTTTTTTTTTTTTTTTTTTTTTTTTTTTTTTTTTTTTTTTTTTTTTTTTTGTAAAACCAGGATTTTCAGCACCTGGAGGTAGATCTAACAAGGATATCTGTTAAGTTTGGATGCTCGAATCTGGAAAATAAGGACGTAACTATGGGAATTCGCACAATCGCTGTTCGATTTATCGTTTCGCACAACGGATTCCGAATTCCCATAGTTACGTCCTTATTTTCTGGATTCGAGCATCTAAACTTAACAGATATCTTTGTTATATCTACCTCCAGGTGTTGCTAAACTTGGCTGTTGCTATATGGTAACCATCGTTAAGTGTCTCGTGGTATAAAGGCTATTCATGAGGAACCTTTAAAAAATGGACACTATAACGATGGTTACCATTGCAACGGCTAAGTTTTACAATATTCGACTAATAGAATCACTCATACACAGTCTTTAACGATCGGTTTAACGATGAAGTAAATGATCGGCCCGCAGATCGTTTTGGGTATCTATCGTTATCGTTATCGAGTACTATCAGTCAATTAAAGAATGGGACTAAAATATATGTCATCGGCCGCTTGGCGCATAAGGGACCACATATTTTAGTCCCATTCTTTAATTGACTGATGGTACATGTAACCTTATGGGTGGCTCGCCCTTATGTCAAGTGTCAGTTTTTTTATCGTGCAAATCCTTCCACAAGAAATATTTCTATTCATTTCTGTGTCCAGACTTTAAAAAAATTGCACTTTCGTTTATAACCAATGTTAATGTATTTGACACATTTTTTGTTTGTTTGTTTAAATTTAAAGGTTAAAAATGCGAGGCAAACAAACCGAGCCTGTGTGAAAAACGTTCAAAGAGGTTTCGATCATGGCTATCCTTGTGTTCAACATCACGTCCCATAAATCTTCTCTATAGCTAGCTATAGCTCGTTGCTATAACACGCCACTTTATGAGGGAGACGACGAATTCACTAATTCACCCAAGAGATATGGCATACTTCCTATCTCCGCCGTGTTAAAAAACCGTTGGCCGGGCTCCGTAAAAAACGCCTGCAGAATGGCCGTGATACAACGTGCAGTACGCTGGTGACCGTAAACATTGTTGTTATTCATGTTGTTGGAAATGAGGTTAGATTCTCTGCAGCATCTAAATGTTTGTCATTTAATGGCCGATGGGATGATTAAAGTGACTCAGATTTTCAGATTCACGTACAAAATATACTCAGAGCTCATTAAACTTCCCAAACACTTTATTAATCTTATTAATTTAGTTTGTGGCGTTGCTGTCAAATCTCATTCAAACAACAACAGTAGTAACAATGTTTACGGTCACCAGCGTACGCCACATTGCATACTTCGTAGGAGTCGAATAACACTTTTGAATCGTTATGCCATATCTCTTAGGCTTAGTAATCTCTGTTCGCCCCCCATCAACCCTATCGACCCTAGAGACAAATAGAGACCGTGCACTCCCTATTCTTCCCGTGGTTGCGCGCGGTGTCCACTTTTCGTGAACTACTTTTGTCGGGACTCATCGGCCTCAACAATCAACCTTCGCATAATGTTGGATGGTGAAGCTCAACAAAAGGCTGTGATTGGTCCGCGGGCCCGGAAACGGAAACACGTTTTGCTTGGCGAATGCAAACAACGCGCTCATCAGTCAACATTATGCGAATGTTGGCTGTTGTTTCGATGAGTTCCGACCAAAATTGAACCACGAAAAGTGGACACCGCGCGCAGGAATAGTGCAAGGTCTCTATTTGTCTCTGATCGACCCCATCGTGCGCCGCTGAGCCGCTCTATGCTATACTATACTACGGAGGAACAAACAGCCCTTATCTTTGCGCGGAGAGAAGAAAGGGGGGAGGGGGTGGGGGGGGGGTTGTTGCCTGCCGTGGCAAAACCGTAGAGCATTAACGCGCGTTGGACGTTAGAATCTGATACGAGCAAGTCTACACGAGAGGTTCTCGGTTCTCCTCCAACCAATCGTGATCATGAATTGAGCGTTGAGACAGGGCGGTAGCGCAGCTTTTGATATTGCCAGTTAAAGCGCCTTATTACGACTAGGGCCCTATTATCATTACTCGGGCGATATTAAATTTCTAGCCGATAGAAAAAAAGGGGGGAGGAAAATGAAGCGTAAAGAAAAGATGAATATCGTTAACTTGGGTTGAGGGAACCTATTGATGACGAATTGAATTGACGATTCAACGACTATATGGTATAGGGAGACTATACATATGAAACATACTGGATATGCTTTACGGATAGGGAGTTAACTCGCGTGTATGGATCAGTGGATCACCGTTTTTTTTATTATTATTATTATTCTTTTTTTTTTTAATTACTGCGGACACCGTGAAAAGGAACAACTGAACAATTAATATTATCAATTGACAAAGGGGGAGGGAGAAAATACAATACTTGTTTCTTTTCCGAACACAAATAAATATTTTCATCCTTTGACCATAGTACAGGACATTTTTCTGCATTTATGTCGCTAAAAATATTTACTTACTGTTTAAACTGAATGATTGGAAAAATATACGGATCAAAATTATGGAATGGGGCTCTCGCAAAATTTTGCCATAGGGGATTGAAGAGTTGATTCTTGCATAAAAACCTGTAAAAATGACGAAGAGTACTTTAAAAAATCACGAAATTCACTCTCAGAATCGGGCTTAATGGCGGAGAGACGCAGGTATCTTGGGAGATTCCTATCTAAATTGAGACATATCTCTGTGTTTCCGTAGAGAAAGGGACATAATAGACAGGAATCTCTCATGATACCTGCGTCGAACCGCCATTACCATCTTGCCGTTGTAGCAAGTTATGTGAGTTTATTACTGAATTGTAGACTTCCTCATCGTGATTTTCGCTAGTCTTTACATAAGAGTGGACTATTTATTTGCGTATAGCAAAAGTTTGCAAGATCCCTTTTGTGTACAGTAGCGTTGTTTCAGGTCTTGTCGGGGGGTCTGATCCGCCCCTGATCAGAATGACCCTCTGTTGCGTTATTTCAACCGCAATTTGCATTGATAGTTTTTTGTTTTGTTTTTTTTTTTTCTCGCCATAGTGAGTGACTGAGTGCGCAGTGCAGTTCGAGTTGCGTGTGGCTTCTTATCATACAAACCGTAGAGAAAAGAAAAAGATTATCCTTTTTCCATCAACGTCATTTTTCCGGATTGTGATTAGAGGCATGAAAGCATGATCTCCGAAGACTCTGAATATACTCTGAGAGAGACCGTTCCCTGTCAAAGTTAATCGTGCGAGTCAGATTCAAGACTCAAGAGGCTCCTAAACGTTTATGCAATCCGCCTACCGCTTGGGGCCACTCGCAACCGAGTCCATCTTCCCGCGCGCGCATAATCTCTCATGCGATAATCTCCTCTCATCGTGAAAATCAATCTGTGCATCTCACGGCGCCAAAGCCTGGTTTACACGCTCAAAGTGGTGTTGTCGGAGGGAGAGTATAGTTTCGCCGGAGAATCGCGGAGAACATTAGGAAATGGTTCTGTTTGCATGCCTACAACAATATACACTGGAAAAAAAAACTATATTCACAATACCAGATTCTAGTCATATTACCAGAAGCCATAGGCGGATGCAGCAATCTGGCAACTGCGCATTTCTCTCATTTGAATGTATGATTAACAATCGATTCTTGGAGGGGCTGCAGCCCCATGACAAATCGATTATTTCTCATGCAAACAAATGGGGAGAATACACTGTTGTCAGATTGCTGGATCCGCCAATGCCAGAAGCACAACGATATGTGAACGACAGGAAGTCTTGTACTTTGACTATTTGATTTTATAGTGATTTTATTGTGATTTTTATTCCTATACAGTACTCAGCTAACTTTTCCGTTTTATTTTTTTTTTTGTTGCAGGTGAGTAATTTAACTGTTTCTCCGCATTGTTGTGTAACGTCATCGCAATACAGTCAGTAAGTTGTCAGTAGTCTCCAGTAAGAGTTTTTATGCATGAAACAATGAGGGGAAACCCCCCCCCCCCCTGGTGAAGTAATCAAACACGATTGATGGTCATAACATAAAGCTACACTGCCCGATTAATGTATCGAATTTTATTTTCCAACTGATTTACCTTCCTAATCTAATCAGACCTATATGGACGCAACGATATTAATAAGTAATTATGGATGGTACTTATCCAATAAATTTAATCGGGCAATGCGGTGGTCATGTACAGCAACAAGGTCCGATTAATGTGTTGGGGGGTTTGTTTTCTCAGTGTCCATCGTCTTTCGGGGACCGTTAAGCCAAAAAAATCCAGGGTGTGCCACTGCAAGGGGGTTTCGGAGACACCATCTCTTTGCACATATGATAAGTCGTGAGTTGCAATGAGTGAAAGAGCCACAGTTGCAAAAGATATGGAAACTCTTGAGGGCGATCGACTCCGTTTGCCAAGCTGAATCGATTGAGGGGTCACAAGGGGGGTTTTGGAGACATCACCTCTTTGCCCATATGATGAGTCGTGAGTTGTAATGAGTGAAAGAGCCACAGATGCAAAAGATATGGAAACGCTTGAGGGCGATCGACTCCATTTGCCAAGCTGAATCGATTGAGGGGTCACAAGGGGGGTTTTGGAGACATCACCTCTTTGCCCTTATGATGAGTCGTGAGTTGTAATGAGTGAAAGAGCCACAGATGCAAAAGATATGGAAACGCTTGAGGGCGATCGACTCCATTTGCCATGCTGAATCGATAGAGGGGTCACAAGGGGGGTTTTGGAGACATCACCTCTTTGCCCATATGATGAGTCGTGAGTTGTAATGAGTGAAAGAGCCACAGATGCAAAAGATATAGAAACGCTTGAGGGCGATCGACTCCATTTGCCAAGCTGAATCGATAGAGGGGTCACAAGGGGGGTTTTGGAGACATCACCTCTTTGCCCATATGATGAGTCGTGAGTTGTAATGAGTGAAAGAGCCACACATGCAAAAGATATGGAAACGCTTGAGGGCGATCGACTCCATTTGCCAAGCTGAATCGATAGAGGGGTCACAAGGGGGGTTTTGAAGACATCACCTCTTTGCCCATATGATGAGTCGTGAGTTGTAATGAGTGAAAGAGCCACAGATGCAAAAGATATGGAAACGCTTGAGGGCGATCGACTCCATTTGCCAAGCTGAATCGATAGAGGGGTCACAAGGGGGGTTTTGAGGACATCACCTCTTTGCCCATATGATGAGTCGTGAGTTGTAATGAGTGAAAGAGCCACAGATGCAAAAGATATGGAAACGCTTGAGAGCGATCGACTTCATTTGCCAAGCTGAATCGATGGAGGGGTCACAAGGGGGTTTTGAAGACATCACCTCTTTGCCCATATGATGAGTCGTGAGTTGTAATGAGTGAAAGAGCCACAGATGCAAAAGATATGGAAACGCTTGAGAGCGATCGACTTCATTTGCCAAGCTGAATCGATGGAGGGGTCACAAGGGGGGTTTTGAAGACATCACCTCTTTGCCCATATGATGAGTCGTGAGTTGTAATGAGTGAAAGAGCCACAGATGCAAAAGATATGGAAACGCTTGTGGGCGATCGACTCCATTCGCCAAGCTGAATCGATAGAGGGGTCACAAGGGGGGTTTTGGAGACATCACCTCTTTGCCCATATGATGAGTCGTGAGTTGCAACGAGTGAAAGAGCCATACTTGCAAAAGATATAGAAACTTTTGAGGGCGATCGACTCAATTTGCCAAGCTAAATCGATAGAGGGGTCAGCAGGAGGCGGAGGGGGGCTTTGGGGCTAAGGCTTTCCCCTGCAGCAAACCGAGAGTAATTTCGGGGCGTGTCTATAAATAAACGCCGCACTCTGAATTTTGTGATGCTAAAAAAAGTGATCAGGACTCTAACTTTTTACCCCCCCCCCAAACCAATCCTTGGTGCGCCACTGGATACGATGTGTCGCTCTACTGAATCAGTCTATAATAATACATTTTCGTTAACGGGTTGATGAAATATCTTTGCCATTGACCACATCTCATCCAAATAGAATCTCCGTTTTTGCGACTACAGTCACCTGATTTGGCGGAGCAGTCAATCGCTGCGTTTTGTCAGTTCGGAACAGCTTTTCTTGGCTTCCATCGATTCACATCAGTTTAAATATTGAAAGGAAGTGGATGATCGAGAGAATTCTTGTTTGTGAGGCGTAAACATATTTTCTTTTTTTCCCTATGCCTACGCGTGTCAGTAATGTGCGTATTTTCGTGCTTCGTGGCTCGTATCGCACTCACGTGCGTAAAAAAGTTCCAGCTCAAATATTTTTCCAATGCCGATCGAGTTTCAGTGTCACTCGCGAGTCGCGCCCTCTCTCTTTCTCCCCCCCTCTCTCTCTCTCTTTCTCCCCCCCTCTTTCGCTCTCACACTCTCAGCCTTTACCTTCCCCTCTCGACCCATTTTTTTCTCTCTTTTTCACTCCCTGCAGCTTGTTTTATTGATCAAATTGATCCATCAGTGTGGTCATTACTTTACACAAAAAAAGACGATGTCTCTTGTGAGCTTTTATCTGCGCAGATCTGCGCTTTGAGATGTGTGCGCAGAATTATTGAAAACTGTTAGAAAGTGTAATGGTACAGAAAGTGTTTTAAAATACAGGGTGTTCTAAAACCCATGTGTCAAATTTTTGGAGCATACATTTGAGGCCAAAACAATACGTTTTTTCCCCATTAAACATGGATCCAAAAATGCCCCCCCCATTTGAACTACAGCCCCCTTAAGTTTTAAAAAATTGATATTTTTTTTGGAATAGCGACCACCGATATGAACCGAATGTCATGAAAATTGGTGTCCCGAGGTAATTTTACGTCTAGAATTCATCAATGACCTCGAGAAAATCAGAAATTAAGTCTGATTGTACTTTTCACGTTATCTTGTACCTTTAACGGCGCAAATTTTATGTTACGGATTAAAAATTTGAATAATAATGTCTATTAGAAGATGGGAAAAAGTAAAAACCATTAGAAATATTTTTGGTCTCCTGTATTTTTTCGATACGACGCGTTTGAGGCGAGATAAATGCTCCACAATGTGGAAAATTCAGCGCTTTTACCACGGTGAGCGGCAGTATTAAGTATGCAACCCGCCACTCCGCTGCTTCTTCGGGTTGCCCGCCATAGTAAAATGCGCTGACTTTCTTTTCCACATTGTGGAGCAATTCGGTAAACCCAAATTTATTGGTTGCACTTACCCAAGATAATTGGTACGAGTTACCAATTATTGGGTTGGAATACCAACTATTTTGGGTAAGTACGGCCAATTAATTTGATTGCGCCAATTTCACTAGTAATTAATTAGTAGGGCGAACTATCAATTATTTTTTTTCAGTGAATAGTCCTATAATCTTCAGGATATTTCGTATAGAAAACCTCTAATGATCTCTATCAGAATTTGTTTGTTTTGAAGAGGTATATGTGTATTTTAAATCATCAGGATTAGAACCATGTGTACTACATTGGACTTGTTATATAATTGCAGAATTTGAACACGTTCTCCAGACCTTTAGAATCTGCTTTCGTTCAAAATCTCAAAAAATTTAGGTAATTTCTAAGGTTTCCTAGCTTAAAGTGTCCTTAAATACTCTTTTGAGAAACTTTCACGGGAAAAATATACGCGATTGCGTCTTTGGGTCCACCATCCACCGTTTATAGTATTTGTGGGGGGGGGGGGGAAAGGAAGAAGAAGAAGGTGGGAGGCTGTACGGGTGGACGGGCATAAGTTGCGCTGACTAACTCCATGAAAGAGTCGAACGAGTTACCAACAGACACTGGTTGATACAGTGGATTGCCTTTCTCTCCCTCTCTGTCCATTTGAAAGCGTGTGTTAGAAAAGGAAGGAAGAGGGGCGAAAGTCACATGACTGCCCCCTGATCTGTCCTTTTCTAACACGCGCGATCAAATGGATAGAGAGAGAGAGACGGAAAAATTCCTGGATCCGCCAGTGCCAACAGAAAACTAAACAAACGAGACTCGCGATCCTGGTCGAGAGGTGAAGGGTATGAGGGGGAGGGGGAGGGGGAGGGGGAGGCAAAGGAAACCGGTGGAATCGGTGCGCGATAAATGCGACGCAAAAGACGACTCTTCATCCGCGATGGTCGCAGTTCTCCTCGTTGCCTTTTTGAACAGAAGTTTTCTTTTTTCGTCAGGAGAAAATGATTTTCTTATCTCGAAACTTTTTACTGTCCGTTGAGGATAAGAGGGCTGTGAAAAGCCCGGCTATTTGGAATTCCTATGTATGAAACAGTAGCGGCCCGTGAGATTTGGCAACCATGCATTTTTCCCACTTAAACTTAGGTAATAAATCGATTCAAACGGAGGCTGGCAGCCTCCTCGATTTTCGATTGTTTTCCATGTATTTAAATGGGATAAAAACACTGTTGCCAAATAGCACGAGCCGCTACAGGTATGAAAGCCCGTCCATCCGCCCATCGCGCCATCGGTCAATTTCCAGAGATGTTGCTTTTCACATTCCCCAGAGGGACTTTTTTGTTGTTTTTTTGACATTTTAATTTTTAGGTTTGTTATGAATGAAAAATGATTTCCATCAAAATCAATGTTAAAACAATTACAATGTAAATGGCCAAAAAAACATCACAGACAAAATAAATATTAAAATGGGAACTAGGCCATATTACCTGTATTGCGGCATTTTGTTAATTAGTCCCTCTTCCAACTTTGTGGAGTGTGCTCCTTTTTCTGAGTATTTTGTTTTTATTTATTTTTATTTTTCCGATTGATAATGGGGCTGTGAGTGCACCGAAACGTCGCGGAAGGTTTTATTTATTGTTGGTTGGCCTAGTTCCCATTTTAATCTTTATTTTGTCCATTAAAATTAATGGGAAAATGGGTTAAAAAAAAAGACAAATTTAAATATTTCAAAAATATGTCTTTGGATCTGGATAAAAAAATCAAAGGGGTCTGGGTTTCCCCCCAGGATATTAAAGGGGTGTCTGGATTCTGGGGGTAATATTGGAGGGGGGTCTGGGGATCTCTTCCAGAATATTAAAGAGGGATGTGGGGGTCTTCCCAAAAATTTAAGTTGATGTGAGAAAGTGTTCGTAGGGTATTCCCTAGGTACTGTTTCTTTTTTTTTTCTTTCACGGAAATATGGCAACCTCACGTGAAACGCTCTTAATACGGAGTACGGAGTGTTTTTCTATTTTGCTGTTAACGCTGTGCCCTGTGCTCACTGACCGGGTCGAGTCCGCGGTCGTCGCATCTCCCGCACACTGGGTCAAAAAAAAGGATTTTTCCGTTCATAAAAATTTCTTAGTTTGTTTGTTTGTTTTTTTTTAAAAAAAACATTTTCGTGTCGATACTTTCTCGTACAAACAAAGTTATTCCCTCCAGTGGCGCATCGAAGGGGGTGGTTTAAGGGTCAAACCCCCCCCCCCCCCCCCCCTAAGCATCAAGATTTTGCTCTGAAAAAGGTAATCTTCGGTCAAAATTGCTTTCAAAACCCCCCCTAAGGCCTCATAAAATGGAAAATTTGCTGTGAAACCCCCACCAAACGAAAGTGCTCTGCACCACTGATTCCCTCATTTCTGCTCAAGGTATATGGAGAACAGGTATGGACAACACTCTGAGGTTGGCTGTGATTGGTTGTGAAAAAAGCGACTTCGCCGCCATTTTTCTGACCACGCGATTCAAATTTAGATTTCACATCTTGTATGTATGTTTTCCCTCCTTTTGAAACTATGTATAACAATCGATTGCACGTGAAGCGCCGAATCGATTGTTTTGCATGGAATCAAATGGAGGAAAGACCCACTGTGCGTCGTCGGTCAGACCACTCGGGCACTCTATCTCTGGACCGGGTGAGTGAGCGCACTCTTGCCACTCGACCACTCGCAAGAGCCTTTATGGCTGACCATTGACCAGGGACCAGAAAACGAGAAAACGAGAAAAGAAAAAAGGAAAAAGAAAGAGCGAAGAGGAAGAGGTGAGGAGAACCATCAGCGACCAGCGATACCCATCCCGTCGCGTCTCGCGAGTGAGTCCAAAGTCGCGACCATCGACCATCGACCGGCTGGTGTGTTGCCTGTTGCCCGCTGCTCTCCGCGGCTTGGGGATCTTGTGGTTAGCCTTCGATGGGTTCTAATGGTACAAATAATAATTTATCCGCAGAACCATCAACATTCAAACAACCCAACTGCATGGCAACCCAACAGTCCGACACTCAACGGGCAACTGTTGCTGGCTCTGTATATTATACGGGTTCGGTGATTGGTGAATATCATAATTTTATATACATATATGCCTTGAGCATAAACAGTGTTGCCGTTTTTGGATGATGGGTCTGTTGCATAGACTTTTGCTGTAGTAATTTGGAGGGTTGATTGTGGTGTAAAATCGCGTGAAAATCACATTAATGAGAGCATATCAAATAGTCTCAAAATTTACTCCTAAACCCACAAAAGGCGTTTTAAGGAAAGCCTAATAAGATGACGGTTGAAACTTGAAAGGGCAAATCAACCCTACATGCATCAGAGCTGCCGATTTGCGTAGATTCAATGACATTTTGAAATTCACCGAAGATTCCACCGGTTGAGAAAAGATTACAGAATTTAGTTCAGTGTATGACTAATGCACGAAAATACTAGCGTCTTTTATCTTTTCTGAACCGGTATATTTTAATTAACTAACGGCGTTTCCACCGATTGAGGAAAGATTACAGATTAAAGTATTTTCGTGCATTACAGTCATACTCCGAACTAAACTCTGTAATCTTTTCTCAACCGGTGGAATCTCCGGTGAATTTCAAAATGTCATTAAATCTACGCAAATCGGCAGCTCTGCATGCGCTATACGAGCACCAAAAGATGGCCGATGACGCCGATGACGGCAATGGAGGAGTTCAGTAACGCACAGAGAGTTTCTTCATCTCTCTCTTTTCTCCGTTGAAAAACGTATGTAAGACAAGGATGGACAGGGGGATAAAATCCCCTCTTTCTGTCCTTTTCCTATTCTTTTTCTACGTATACATTCAAACGGGAAATGAGAGAGATGGAAGAGATCCTGGTTGCGCCAGTGGGGCAGTTGCAAGGGTTTGAAATGTTGTGTTCTTTATAAAGAAAATGAAAGTACTTGATGGGCTGAGAACAAAGATGCCTTTGGTTTCAAATGGGTCTGTTGCAAACTTTTACCACACCGATTAAGAGAGTTTCATCCAATGTAAAATCGCCTGAAAAGTCCATTGGTGGCATCAGAAAGTCATAAAATGCAATAATAAACTCACAAGAGGCGTTAAATGAAATCCAAGATGGCGGAGAAATATCGAGCAACTTGTATGCATGCACCACGAACATCCAAGGATAGCCAACCTCACAATACAGCGATCACAACCAATCACAACGTAAACAAACACAAAACCTCTACCTCCAGTGAGGTTGTCACAGTTGGCTATCGTTGGATGTTTGTGGTGCATGCATACGAATTGCTCGATATTTCTCCGCCATCTTGGATTTCATTAAACGCCTCTTGTGAGTTTATTATTGTATTTTATGACTTTCTGATGCCACCCGTGGAATTTTCAGGCGATTTTACATTGGATTCAACACTCTTAATCGTTGTAGCAAAAGTTTGCAACAAACCCATTAAGCCCCATTGTTCTGGAGATGAGATTTTATTCTAAAATACATTGTTTTAAATGGGAACTTCGCGTAGTGATGTCACTACGCCCATGATTCTTCACAACTTTACACACGTGTATCTCCCTAAACTGGGACACTTAGGAAAAAACCAAAGGTACCATTGTTCTCAGCTCATCAAGTACTTCCATTTTCTTTATAAAAAAACACAATTTCAGACCCATGCGCAAACTGCTCCATTTATAATGTTGGTTAGAATGTAAACAAACGTCTTACTTTCTTATAGTACATGCATATTTTGTGTCATTCTGTGTGTTTTTCGAGTAAAATTTACTTTTTCATTATTGTTTAGGATTACTATGGTGAATACTTCACGTTTTTTGTCGATTTGCCCGAATTCTGAGAATTTGAAACAAAAACGAATCGTTATTTTCGCCGAATTTTACGTCCGAATCAATGTGTCATATACTGCAAAAAAACGTAACAGACGCACTAGTTCTTTTACACCTACTAGAGAGATTTTTGCAACAGTCCCGTCATTTTTATTCCATTTTTCTTGGTTTTCCTGCCAAAACGTAAAAATGTCGAACCCAAAATGCGAAATCAAGCGCTAATCGGGACGTTGACTTCGTTTCAGTATTCTTGCTATTCTATGCCCTGTACTTCAAATTTTTTAAATCTTTTTAAAGATTCAGTTGCGTGAGGATATGACCTTTCTGCTCATTTGTAAGTAGGTATTCATACTTTTGCTCATCAGTCGTCCCCCCTCCCCCCCCCCCAAAAAAAGACGCGTTTTTGCGTGGGACAGTATTTATTGCCAGACTGTATAGTTCTGGCAGTAGAGGTCGCAAAAATGCTCACGACGGAAAGTTCCCGAGTACCAGTTGAGCTTCTGAATTTTTGATGTATCCTCATGATTTCTTGAAGATTCGTTTCCGCGTCATTTCTGAACTTCCGATGAAATCTCTCACGATGGTGTATACTAGCCAGCGTAGCGTGCGGACGAAACTGTCGCGTCGCGTCGCACAGTGGAGTGAGATAGATGAGAGGTCGGACATGATACGTAAACTTTAGATGCTTATATCCAGTGGCGTCGCGTGCCATCTGGCAACAATGCAACAGCTCCATTTAAACTCGTTAAATATATCGAATTTTCCTTGTGCACTGTGCACCCCCTGATATCGATCTTTTACATGAGTTTAAATGGATATAATACATTGTTGCCAAACTGCACGCGACGCCACTGCTTGTATCCTTCGTTAATACGCAACGTATAAGATTAAATGTAATGTCATTGGTTTTCTCGTAAAATTGTCTTTAAGAACCATCTCTTACAATCCATTTTGTGACTGTAAAAACACAAAAAATGTTCATTTTTACTTTCTCGTTATTTACAAAGTTAGAAATAGAGAAAGTATTGCAATGGCGCAGAGATTTTCGAGGTATTTTGTTTCGATACTTGGCCCACTACGACCAAGTAAATCATGATAATTATAAAATAATTGGCTATATCATCTTGCTTCATACTATCCTAAAGAATATTCGTCCGCGAAGTTTCAATATTATTTAACCATAAGTGGCCTTGGAGCTAGGTGTAATTAGACAAACTTTCTGTAGCGTCTGTCTGTCCGTCTATAAGTGTAGCCATACGTGATTCCCAGCATAAATTTTTAGCTATTGATCTATATGCATCCAAATTTGCAGATATGTTGCTTTAAGTATTCCCCAGGGGGACTTTTTTTTGTTTGTTTGTTGTTTTTTTTTTTTTTTTTTTTTTAATTTTTAGGTTAGTTATGGATGAAAAATATTTTAAAAATGGTTTTCATTAAAATCAATGGGAAAATGGGTCGAAAAGGAAAAATTAAATATTTCAAAAATGGATCTTTGGACTTGGATAAAAATATCAAAAGGGGGGGGGGGGGGTTCGTGGGTCTCCTCCAGAATATTAAAGAGGGTCTGGGGGTCTTCCCTATAATAATAAAGAGGGCCTGGCCTGGGTGTCTCCCTTAGATTAAATTTGATTTGTGAGAAAGTGTTCGTAGGCCCGTAGGGTATTCCCTACAGTTTATTTGTCCTATACTTTTCATGTCCGACTCCTCCCATTAACTCGCCCCACTGTGCGTCGCGTCGGTGCGCGCGGTGGATCTATAATCGAGAAGTTGGTTACTTTAGCTGTTATTGCGTAAAAGCCGGCGTGATGCGAAAACTTATACTTTGGATCCCGGCTGCGTCTTTTGTTTCTTCGGACTCCGTAAATGATTCCGACTTCCGAGCCGCGGTCTATACGCTCTCGTGTCTCGTCCACAATCACTCTTTGGAATCGAGTTTCCTTGCGACTCACTATGTGGTATTTGAACGGAAAAGTTGGCATAAACTGTTTTTACAGTCCTAATGACTTGGAATTTGGTAACTGGGGGTATTTTTTCACGCTGAATTCAAATTTTGCATCAGTTTTTAAAAATTCGAATATCAAAGATGGCTGCCGATAATTTTTTCGGCTAATCGGTCGGCAGCCATCTTGGATTTTCGAATTTTGAAAAACTGATGCAAAATATGAATTCAGCGTTAAAAAGTACCCTTGGATACTGAGTTTCAAGTCATTTGGACGGTGTTGCCAAATTTCACTCGTCGCCTCTACAACACGTGAAAACGAGAATTTCGTGCAAAAACGCAAAATTCGAACTAATTTTCCCGGAAAAGCCGCATTTTTCCGCAACTTCTGACTTCAAGGCCTATGTGTACGCACGAAGGACTACCATTTCTCGTATATATACCCGCGGGATGTGGCAGGATGTTTGAACTTAAGTTCCCTTGAAAATCGGAAAATTTACGTTTTTAGCTAAAAACTTTGAAGTAGCAAAAATATATGAAATTCAAATTAAAATTGGATAAAATAGGCATAAACTGATTGTAAATACCTTCAGAAAGACGATCCGTGTACAAAAATTTTGTTCTGACTTCATTTGAAACACTTTTTTTTTACTTTGATTATAGTCTCGTGCTGAGGGTAAATTTAATGGTGGTAAAACTGATTTTTCCCCTGGTGAATTCTAGGTGAATTAATCTAGTTTAGACCCGCTAATTACAAGTTTCAAATGCAAAAATCTATGTAGATTCCGAATATCACAACAGTTTTTCCCAATAGCGACTTTTTTTTCTTGAGTTTATGCCAGCTTTTTTGATCAAATACCACATAGTGCGCCTCTGTGAGTCTGTGGCATGGGAGATTGAAGTCAGGGCACATCGGATCATGAAGTAAAAGGTTTTGTCAAACGAGATTTAGCAATAGAGAGGCTGGTAGGGGTAGTTTCAGAAGTGAAGGCGCACCTAGACCGATAATCTTTGGAATTTGTCATCATTATTTCTGATATTACTCGATGGAAATGACTAAAAATGAAATCGAGTGCGTTCACTTTTCAACGAGGAACAATTTAAAAGCAAAAGAAGGAAGTCAGAGGCAAGTTTTGAAGATTTGAAGGAACTAATGTTGAAAATTCGACAAAGATTATAGTTTAGGTGCGCCTACACTTCTGAAACGAGCTCTAAGTGTTAGAAGTCCTATACCTCAAGCAGTGGCGCACCGAGAACTTTAGTTTGGTGGGGGTTTCCCCGCAAATTTTCTATTCTCTGAGGCCTTGGTGGGGGGGGGGTTGAAAGCAATTTTGGCCGGAGATGGCCTTTTTTAGAGCAAAATCTTGATGCTGGGGGGGGGGATTGACCCTAAAACCACCCCCTTCGGTGCGCCGCGCCACTGCCTCAAAGTGTGACAGTATGGACGATCTGCTTCTAGATTGTTTGCCTCATACTTTTAAACTTTAAATCAAAAATCGTATAGTTTATCCAGTGGAAATTGGTTTTAAACGAAAGTGCAAGTGTTTTTGAGTGGCTATCTAGACACAGAATTCCAATATAACTATCCGGGTGAGGAATTTTGGCTTTTTTCTGTCATGTGTCTGTTTCTTCATCTTTCAAATACTTCAAAAAAATCGATTTCTGAGTCCACATAGCCACCCTCAAACACTATACTTTGCACTTTCGTTAAAAAACAATTTCAGGTGAATCTGTCACAACTTTCCCTTCAATGTTAAAAACCATGAGGCAAACAAACCGAGCCCGTTTATACTGAAACAAACGCAAACGTTAGCGAGAGCACCATTCTTACAAATGCATTCAAGTGTTAAACTGCGCTTCGGTTTTCCTTGGCACATAATTTATTAAATCAAATTTTTACGAAGTGAAATTCGGTGTGAAACCAACGCCTCAACTTTATAATCATAGGCGGCGCGTATAAGGGGCTATTGGGGCTATAGCCCCCCCCCCACTTTTTTCGTAACAAGGGGCTAAAAAATTTTTTGAACGAGAAAAAAAGGGAAAAAAGGGAAAAAGGAAAAAGAAAGAAAAAGAGAAAAAGAAGAAAAAAGGTTATTTATCCCCCCCGCCGCCTGCGTCAAACTTTATTGTGAAAAAGGTGAAGAAAGAAAGAGGGGGGGGGAGAAAAAGAAAGATGTTGATTTTTAGGCCCCCCCCCACTTTTTGTCCCCACGCGCCGCCCATGTTTATAATAAGTCAAATATTTCTCGCACGGATAGCAGAGCTCTTATCGGATTTAGAAAATCTGACAAGTTTCGTTACTTTGATTACTTAGAAAACCACTTTGAAACCGAGTTTCTCAATATTTTTTGCAAGAAAACGAAAGAAAATGTCTCTGCCTCATTATTTTCGTGCATGATGTGAATTTAATTGGTTTCGCTGATTACTTCGAATAGCTCAAATTATGACTAAGAGACTAAGTATCTCTGCTTATACAATTGTCTAAGCGGTCATTTCGTCAATTCTTGTATGTAAAACTTATCAAGGAGCCGGTGAAATATTCAGTTATCTTACTCGACCTGACAACACTGTATATGTGCAAAGCCTAATTTATAGCCTATCCTAGCTTGCTCGTTAAGAGTTTGACAAATGTATATGCGTCTGCCTGACATTGATTGCCGTCAATAATTAGCACTTAGCGCGCAGGATGTCAAATATCAGATCCGTCATTTGTTTTGTTCTTGGCGGTGAAAATGAGTGAGTAATGTATAGTGTTTTGTACATGGTCTCATTTTGTCTCTTGATTTCACGGCCGCGATTCTGAAGCATTCGTCCACAGTGAGCAAATGTTTTCCTCCGCAAAATATGTTTTCTACATCTCAAGAGTTCTTTTCGTCCGTCGCACTGTGGTGTGAGATCGAGAAAAAGTGGCCGAAAAATCAGTGAAAAAAGTCTTAAAAAATCATCTGTATCGACCTTTGAAGCTTGGTTTTAAACTTCCTAGAGACAATAAATTCTAACTAATTGTGTTCTCTATGATATAAATTAGTATTGAAAGTTTATAATTGCTAAGTTGATGAAAAATGTACTTCCTGATTTCCTTATTTTTGGCCACTGTTTGACCATCTCGGACCATAGTGCGTCGTCGTCTATACACAAAACTATATACATTAATTTCCAGGACGTGTTTTAGAGGTAAAAATGAGAATTTTTTCTCCTATAAACATGGGTCCGAAATTGTAGTCTTTTCGAGTTACAGTGTTGCAAAGTTTCCGAAAAACAAATTGAAAAATTGTGATAACTCCCTCGTGAATTTTTCTTAATGCTCGTAAATAGGTACTCTGACTAAATTTTAGGCGTTCTTGCCGACATTGGCCGTGAAAATGCTGTATGCAAAAATTTGAGGGGGGTTTAGGGGGGTTTTCTTGATTTTTCTCACTTTTTTCGGCCAAATTATGTGAAAACATGCTCTCGGATTTATTGAACCCAAAAACGATTAGCATCACTCAAAAGTTCGTAAAAAATATGCATTTTTGGTCCTTACAAGTTTTATCTTTTTGCAAACCATTCCCGAGAAAATCGTCGGATCGTTGTTGGAGAAGTCGGCCAAGAATTGACAAAATCAAAGAAAAGGCGATTGTTGGCCGACCTCTGCAACTTCAGGGACGATTTTCTCGGCAATGGTTTGCGAAAAGATAAAACTTGACTTACAAAATAATTTTATCGAGATTTGATTTAGCTCATTTTAATTAAACTAATAAGCTAACGATCATATTGATGTTTACAGATAAGGTTTTTCTCTACTGATCCTCTTTTTATGAATTTTTAAAGCGATTACATACACTTCATCTAAAACAATGTAGGTAAAGATCTAATCAAAATAAACCTGTGACTCAACATTACGCTTGATCTAATTTTTTTCTGATCATTAATAAACGGCTTGCGATTTGCCTGTGACGTATAATTTAAGAGATCGCAGTGAACTCAGTTTTCAAGAAATGCATGTACGAACAGGAAGCGAATACATGAGAAAGTACACTTCAACCTAAAATGTTTTTTCCCCCCTTCTTTTTTTTTACGTATTACCCGACGTTAAAAGCAGATACCCTGACAGGAAGAGAACACTTTCCGTTCAATTTTATTGGGTGACAAGACGATGCACAGACACTAATGGTATGATGAATTGGGGGGGGGGGAGGTCGATATAACTATTGAAAAGAAACAGACTATGACTGTATGACTCAAAGTCATAAAATGCAGTTTAAAAAACAAAAGACAGACGTTGCGCGATCCGCCGACTCTTCCACGCCGCGCTGCGAACGTTTGAAGTTGTGTCGCATCTTTGCGTTGCCAGTTTTCATAGGAAAAACTCCCGGAAATCCATTTAGATCCAATATAATATTTACCAGAGTTTGGGAAATATTATTCGACGAATTATTAAATTTGTCTAGTTTAATTGGCAACGCAATAAAATCAGATTATTCGAAAAATGATTTGGTCATGTTGACCATACCTCCTCGTAGGCAATGCTGTCATATCTCAAGCATCAACTCTGTTGCCAGACTGATTTCATTATTTCTGATTATTTGGTTGCCCAACTCTGAGAAGTAAGAAATTGAGAAAGTATGTTGCGATGGCGCAGATGTCCATGTCTGTCTGTAGCCCATGTTGGAAGTGCAGCTTTTTGTAAAATAACCCTTAAAAAAATAAAAAGAACATTAAAAAATACTAACGAAACTTTAAAAATTACTAACGACTTTTTTATCAGGGTAATAATTACTTCTTTTACTCGATATGCCTTTAAAAGTAGGGACTTTATAATTTATTATTCCTAAGATTTACCGGGAGGGGGGCCCCCATCAAAGACCGTCCTTAATAGAGAATTGAAAGACCTTTAATTTAAGACCAAGTTTGACTTCCTAGCTACAATAGAACTGGAGTTATGGCAATTTGAAATTGGGGGGGTCCTCCGCGAAGGGGGGTTTTTTCTCAACTTTGAGCCCCCGTAACTCCGGTTCTATTGGAGGTAAGGAGCTGAAATTTTCAAGGAATACTCATACCACATAACTCAACAACTATGCCAAGTTTCATCAAAATCGGAGATGGTGACCAAAATAGCTTGGTTGATTTGATGTGGAATGACTCAGGTCCACCGCCCGGGGCCCCCTGCAACCTAAATCTGCCCCTGGTTCGCTTATGGGGAAATTACATTGAACCAGAGTGTGTTTGGAACCAGAGGCCCTCGGACGGCAATCGATACGATATATCGCTTCTAAAACAGTCTATATACAATGTTGCTAGCCTCTAAAAAACAAAAAAACAAAAAGCATGAAAACAAAAACAAAAAAACAAAAAACGGATTGCTCGCAGATTGCAGGAGCAGGTCAATGCCACAAAAATCGTCGCCGAGTCGAATCGAGTCGCAAGCCTCGTCGACGGCCATGACGAAGGCAAGTGAGAATGGAGACGCGATATCGGACGAAGTAAGTACTTACAAGTTCACTCCCGAGATTCAAGGTCACCGCCCGCCGCGACACCGCGACCGCCATCACCACCGGCGGCCGCAAGTTCCACTACCCATCCGTCTGTCCTGTTTGTCGCAACGCTTCACCGCCCGCCGACCAAACCGAATTTGGTTTTTTCTTTTTTTTTTTTTTTTTGGTTACTCCGATGGATCCCACGGTGTGCATATTGCAGCGATTCAACGATTTTAAACTGCACCGGCCGCGGCGGCGCGGTGGCACCCATGTCCGCACGATGCCATCGATGCATTACACCAAAATGTCAAGTCACATCTCACATCGCGACCGCGGAACTGAGGATGCGTTCCAATGCAAGCACTTCTGAGAACAGCCACGGACCTACGTCGACGATTCACATTCCACAATATTGCCGATATATTCTCTGAGGAATGTCTCGAGGTAATTCCAGGGTCGATTGGTTTGAAGTGGTGCAACCACCACGTCGCGCTGTTAATAGAACGTCAAGGTTTTTTTTGGTTGGAATTGATGAATTTTTGCAGTAGGTACGTATGGAAGATACCCTGAAAGTTTTAAGCTCAGGGCTTTCAAAACGTATTTTCTGCTCCTCCGGGGCATAGCCTGAATTATTTTGAATGGGGAAACAGATTACCAAGCAGACCTGTTCTCCTCGCGGTCCTACAATCGCAAACGCGGCGTAGGGCTCTCAAAACGTCCCCTCTGCTCTTCCGGAGCACAGCCTATGTTATTTTAAATGGGGAATTAGACTTACGAGTACACCTGTTGTTTTTACGGTCTTCGTATCGCAAGAGTGGCGGAGGGGTCTCAAAACGTCTCGTCTGCTCTTCCAGGGCATAGCCTATGTATTTTTAATGGTGAAGTAGACTTACGAGCAGACCTGTTGTTTTCGCGATCCTCTAATCGCAAACGCGGCGCAGGGCTCTCAAAACGTCCCTCTGCTCTTCCGGGGCACAGCCTATGTTATTTTAAATGGGGAATTAGACTTACGAGTACACCTGTTGTTTTTGCGGTCCTCTAATCGCAAGCGCGGCGCAGGGCTCACAAAACGTGTCCTCTGCTCTTCCGGGGCGTAGCCTACGTATTTTCAATGGGAAAATAGACTTCCGAGCAGACACGTTGTTTTTGCGGTCCTCTAATCGCAATCGCGGCGCAGGGCTCTCAAAACGTCCCCTCTGCTCTTCCGGGGCATAGCCTGTGTTATTTTCAATGGGGAATTAGACTCACGAGTACACCTGTTGTTTTTGCGGTCCTCTAATCGCAAGCGCGGCGCAGGGCTCACAAAACCTCTCCTCTGCTCTTCCGGGGCGTATCCTATGTATTTTCAATGGGAAAATAGTCTTACGAGCAGGCCCGTCACATCTAATTCCCGGCCCTGGTACCAACTGGGCTTTCGGAATTCGGGCCCCCTTTTGGTGGGTCCTGGGTAGGGTTCTAGGGGGGGGGGCGCCGGGCCCCTCTGAAGCCCGGGCCCTGGACCTGTGGGTCCCTTGTCCCCCCCCCGCATGAGACGGGCCTGCTTACGAGCAGACACGTTGTTTTTGCGGTCCTCTAATCGCAATCGCGGCGCAGGGCTCTCAAAACGTCCCCTCTGCTCTTCCGGGGCACAGCCTATGTTATTTTAAATGGGGAATTAGACTTACGAGTACACCTGTTGTTTTTGCAGTCCTCTAATCGCAAGCTCGGCGCAGGGCTCACAAAACGTCTCCTCTGCTCTTCCGGGGCGTAGCCTATGTATTTTCAATGGGAAAATAGACTTACGAGCAGACACGTTGTTTTTGCGGTCTTCTAATCGCAATCGCGGCGCAGGGCTCTCAAAACGTCCCCTCTGCTCTTCCGGGGCATTGCCTATGTTATTTTCAATGGGGAAATAGACTTACGAGCAGAGCCGTTGTTTTTGCGGTCGTCTAATCGCAAACGCGGCGCAGGGCTCTCAAAACGTCCCTCTGCTCTTCCGGGGCATAGCCTATGTTATTTTCAATGGGGAAATAGACTTACGAGCAGACCCGTTGTTTTGCGGTCGTCTAATCGCAAACGCGGCGCAGGGCTCTCAAAAACGTCCCCTCTGCTCTTCCGGGGCATAGCCTATGTTATTTTCAATGGGTAAATAGACTTACGAGCAGACACGTTGTTTTTGCGGTCCTCTAATCGCAATCGCGGCGCAGGGCTCTCAAAACGTCCCCTCTGCTCTTCCGGGTTATAGCGTGTGTTATTTTCAATGGGGAAATAGACTTACGAGCAGACCTGTTGTTTTTGCGGTCCTCTAATCGCAATCGCGGCGCAGGGCTCACAAAACGTCCCCTCTGCCCTTCCGGGGCATAGCCTTTGTTATTTTAAATGGGAAAATAGACTTACGACTTACATTAGGCCGTAGCTCCCTCCTTTTCTGACGCACACGTTCAAATGGGAGGAGAGAGAGGCAGACAGACAGATTCCTGTATCCACCCATGGGGTCCCATGGGGTCCCATGGGTGCAGTCCTTTGCACTGCGAGTGGAAAATAACTCCCGATCCTTTAAACGAGCCGAAAGACAGAGACAGAAAAATAAAAGAGGGGGAAAAATTGTTGTCACGAGTTACCGTTTTAAGGTGATGATCGAACCCCTGAAAACGGCGGTGCGGTGCTTTCTGCGTCACAATTTATGTTAATTTCATCGGAATTAATGGTTACTTTTACTGCAGTTATGCAAGTCGGTACCATCGCCGACAACGACCGCTGGTGCATACTTCCAGTCCAAGTGCCTTTCTAAGAAGTTAGAACACTCGTGCATTCCGCAAAACCTATACTGCCGATATTTTCCTGCGAAAGTAAAAGTATACTTTGTTGATGAAAGTACAATGTATAAGGGTCTACTGCATACTCTTGATACATCATTGCGGAGGGTTGGTTCTGGAGGCTGATTATGAACGATCCTATGTATCGTAATGCTATAGAGTCGATGATCGAGTGCGTGTTATCTTATGAGTGGTGCCATTCCGAAAGGTTTCATTCCGATAGAAACCCTCCCATCTCTACGGAAATTCTCCGATGACTCCTGAGCTAGAGTGTACTGTAAGACCCGCGAGTATGTATTCTCAACGACGCCATGTTCGCTTAGCGAAATCGACCGCGCGGTTATAGAAGACAGTTTTGGCGCGTCGCTTTTTTCATATAAGACGAGGCACGCTTCCCTTGCTATAAAAATATGTTGATTAGCTCATTTTGCTGTTTAAAATATACAATCACGATTAATTTTGCACCGAAAATATTACTAATAAATACGACACGACTGAAGAAACGCGATTGCTCACTCAATGTTTACATTCCTGATTGTTGATCGCAAAGACATTATATCATATACATATAGACGGAGTGCATCCTTGAGGCAAGCTTGCGGTACCTCGCGTGTTCACCAAAAATGATCACCAGTCATCAGCCTGCTCAACGGTTGCATCAAAACTTAAATTGGTAATCTTTTTTAGTTATAATCTTTGGCAAAACTGGTGACAAACAAACCGACGCCATTTTGAGAGTGAATGGAAGCTGCACACTATTTCAAATTTTGTGAGTTATTTGAAGCTTTTTTTGATCTTACATCATACTGTTGTCAAAATGATGGTCATTAAATAGTGTTTTATCCATCTTCGATCTCGATTTGTATAAAGTAGTAAGTTTGGATTCAGAGGTTATGTTCGTTTGTTTGTCACCAGTTGAAGGTTCCTCCCCCAATTTCGAAAGTGGACTCGCCCGTCTGCCTACTGTAGTGTACGGTAAGTTTGCCTCACCCAGCTCAATGTTACGGTATAGGATGCACTCCGTCTATATGATATAATGTCTTTGGTTGATCGCCGCAATTTTCGGTTAGCCTCAGCTCTCTCAGAAGTAGCATTGATCGGGAAAACTCGGGTCTTATAGTATACTCTATCCTGAACTATCGCGGAGAATTTCCGGAGAGATGGGAGGGTTATTTCTATCGAAATGAAACCTTTCGGAATGGCACCACTCATAAGATAACACGCACTCGAACATCGACTCTAAAGCATTATTACGATACGACCTATCATAATCAGCGTGCAGGTGTGAAATCGCGTGAAAATTACAATGAGAGCATCAAACAGTCTCAAAATCCATGCATAAACCCACGAAAGGCGTTTAAAGGAAAGCCTAAGATGGCGGTTAACAGGGCGAATCAACCCTGCATGCATTCACCACGAGCAGAAAAAAAAAGTTCTGATGGATAGAATGTAAACAAAATGACTCCCTTCCTCAAAGTATCTACATTTTGTGTCAGTCCGTGTGTTTTTTGTTTTTTTTTTTCTCTCCGGTAAATTTTACTTCCTCCTTACTGTTTATAATTACACGGAGAAAAAGTTCTGGTTGAAACTACCGAAGTATTATTAAGAATGGGGGGGGGGGAGAGAAATTCCTTTTAAAATAATTAGAATTATTATTGATCCTACGATTCTTTCTTGAGATTCTTCTGAATCATCAGAACGTTCATAGAGTCCCTTGATGGAAAATTGTATAGGGAGTACCGACACGAGCTCAACGAGTTGTGATTGGTCGTTGGTTTTAGGCTCTCACGGAGTCGAGCAGGAGTCGACGACATCGAAGGCTCCACACGAAAGGAGTCGATTCGTAGAGGAACGTATGGGAACGGACCGGAATGCCGGCAAATCCGCCAGTCCACCACTGGTCCACTGTCGACCTTAACCTTCGAATGCGTTCACGCGGTCGACAAAATCGACTCCTGTCAAAATGCATGAAGTGTCGTGTCGGTACTCCCTATACAATATTTCCATCAAGGGACTCTAAACGTTCAATTGGACCGATGCTAATTCTCGGTGAATCAAGAAGAATTCTTATTATTTTAAAAGGAATTTCTTTCTACCCCAATTTCTAAATACGTTCCGTTCAATCAGAAATTTTTCTCCGTGTACTACATGGTTAATATTTCAACAGACACTTCTTTTCGTCGGCACCGGCAACCGCAGTGCTTAAATCCATTGTAATAAGTATTGCAGATAGTCTACCTGTTTCAGATAAGGCGTCATCTAAAATTCCTTAATTTGTTGACTGTACTTAAAATTATTTACGTACTTGCGCACGCCTTTTCTGTTTTATGTGATAAATAGAAACTTTCCACGGCACGTTTTCTTCGGAGAGTTATCCTTGTTAAAAATTCTGTTTGATCCATCAAAGGAAAACTGTATACGTTTCTTGAGTCAAAATTTCCGCGAATTATTTACTGTCTGTGACTTCTGTGAGGAAGGGGAGCGTTTCTGTTAACGCTGAAGTTCTAATGTCATATTTCGGTTCATTAATTCTAACTTTTATTGGTACAGTCACTGTCTCACTATTTCGCGAATCGCGTGCATAGTGATTTTTTTTATTTGATTGTGCAGAGATATTGTGCTAACCTAACCTAACCTATCCGTTTTATTGTTTTGTTGCAGGTGAGTCATGTTGCATAGTTTCTCTGCATTGTTCTGGGGTATTATGTCATCATACTAGTCAATACTCATCGGTAAGTTGTTATCAAGAAGAAATTTTTATGTATGAAACGGCGGAAATAATTGGGCTCTTGCTAAATTTTGCTATATTAGCGATTTGAATATAGTTATTCTTGAGTAAAAAGGAACGAAAATGACGATGGGATTTTAATGTAAAATCTTGCGAAGTTCACTCGAAGACTCACAAAAAGTCTTTAAAGTTTAAAGCGTAATGGCGGAGCTCAGTGGCGTAGCGTGCAATTTGGCAACATTATATTAGTCCATTTAAACCCATGCAAAAGGTCGAATTGTCTGAACCCCCCCCCCCTTTGACACCAACATTTTTCCTTAAAAAAAAGGTCATTTTTTGCGTTTTCAGACAAAGGGGTTCATTCAAAATCGGCATTTTTCGCCCACGGCTTGTTTTTGACGAAACTTTGGGGATCGATTGGGGTTACTATTAATAGTGAATCCTGAAATTTTCGCGACCCAAAACCAATTTTTAGAGGGGGGGCGGGGGGTCAAAGTTGAAACCTTCAAACTCAAATATCTCGCTAACGAATAAAGCTTTTGAAATTTGGTTTGCGCGAAAAAACGTGAAATTAAATTTCCTTTCTTTTGACTACCCACATGTTCCACAAAATTTTAAACAAACACTTGCAATTTGCAATTTTTTGATTTTCAAGCTCAAATTTTTTTACAAATTTGAAATTCTGAAAAACGCATTCTTCGATTTTGATCTCTATGAGATATGTTATTCTCTAGGGAATTTGCTACAATTTAGTCTAAACCGCATGTTGGGGAAACTTTTCGTTTCTGAGTTATGAATTTTTAAAGTTTCAAAAATCGCAATTTTAGCGTTCGCAGTGACAGCGACGAAACCCAAAAAATTATTTCTCCGCTTCTAATCAACAAAGCTTGATGAAAATTGGGATATAGGGGTTTTGAAGGTCGCAAAATTCAATTCTGCTATCAGATTTGAAGAATTTTGAAATCCAAGATGGCTACCAAGCAGATGGGTTTGCAGCAATCTTGGATTTCAAAATTCTTTAAATCTGATAGCAGAATTGAATTTTGCGACCTTCAAAACCCCTATATCCCAATTTTCATCAAGCTTTGTTGATTAGAAGCGGAGAAATATTTTTTTTGGGTTTCGTCGCTGTCACTGCGAACGCTAAAATTGCGATTTTTGAAACTTTAAAAATTCATAACTCAGAAACGAAAAGTTTCCCCAACATGCGGTTTAGACTAAATTGTAGCAAATCCCTAGAGAATAACATATCTCATAGAGATCAAATCGAAGAATGCGTTTTTTTCAGAATTTCAAAATTTGTAAAAAAATTTGAGCTTGAAAATCAAAAAATTGCAAATTGCAAGTGTTTGTTTAAAATTTTGTGGAACATGTGGGTAGTCAAAAGAAAGGAAATTTTATTTCACGTTTTTTTCGCGCAAACCAAATTTCAAAAGCTTTATTCGTTAGCGAGATATTTGAGTTTGAAGGTTTCAACTTTGACCCCCCGCCCCCCTCTAAAAATTGGTTTTGGGTCGCGAAAATTTCAGGATTCACTATTAATAGTAACCCCAATCGATCCCCAAAGTTTCGTCAAAAACAAGCCTTGGGCGAAAAATGCCGATATTGAATGAACCCCTTTTACCAAATTAGTATCTTTGGACCCCCCCTTGACAATTTTCGACCCCCGGAACCCCCCCCCCCTTCTAAAAAAATTCCTGGCTACGCCACTGAAACTATGGCACCACTTGATTCTGCTTTTTCGGGGTGGCTTTGCACCTTTTTTCTGATACTGCATACGAGTATAACAACAATTTTTTGTTCTTGCACTGACAGCTAT
Organism: Trialeurodes vaporariorum; assembly: GCA_011764245.1. Taxonomy (NCBI): domain Eukaryota; kingdom Metazoa; phylum Arthropoda; class Insecta; order Hemiptera; family Aleyrodidae; genus Trialeurodes; species Trialeurodes vaporariorum. The sequence continues at coordinate 57,180,588 of VMOF01000369.1, forward strand.
AGCTATTCTCAGTAGCGTCGCGTGCCATCTGGCAACAATGCAACTGCTCCATTGAAACTCATTAGATATATCGAATTTCATTGTGCACTGTGCACCCCCTGAATTCGATATTTTACATGAGTTTAAATGGATAGAATACATTGTTGCCGAATTGCACGCGACGCCACATGGCTACTCTTTAAAATTGTCCTACTTCCGTCAAACGAACCTTCGCGCTTCGATCGTCCGATTAGGAGTGTCAAAGGAGACAGAAATTGCTGTGACTGTGACGTGACAACCGAAAGCTCGTTAGAAAGGTGTTCTTTGAAAAATCGTTTAAATGCAATTATCACATTCTCTCTCTCCGGCTCTGGAAATCGTTAAATTGAATGCGCACTTTAATACGCATTTGTCGAATTGTCTAATTTGAATAATTATTAGAGCAGTTTCCAGACTTCGCGCTGTCTGTTTCTCATTTTCGTGACTCTGCGGGAAGCATTGTCAGAACAGTAGTCTCTGAGTGTTGTTTGGCACTAGAGAGAGGACATTCAGTCATTCACTCTCTTATGAATACCGAAGAGAGAGCCGATTCAGTATAGCTTGAAATCATATCTTGATTTCGTTCTTATAAAATGATAAATTCGGAGTTTCTTGCGACCTAGAAAAGCCCACATATAGTTTTTATCATAGAATAATACAATCAGAATAGAAACTCCCGCACAAGAGCCAATGGGGCAGTTGCAAGGGTCAAAATTTTGTGTTTTTTATAATGAAAATGATAGTACTTGATAAGCTGAAAACAATAGTGCCTTTGGTTTTTTCTAAGTGTCTCGGTTTGGAGATACAATCGTATAAAGTTGCAAAACATCGTGGGTGTAGTGACGTCACTACGCGGAATTCCATTTAAAAAACAATGTATTTTGGGCCAAAATCTCATCTCCGGAACAGTGGGACTTGATTAGAAACCAAAGGCATCTTTTTTCTCAGCTCATCAAGTACTTTCATTTTCTTTATAAAAAACTGAACATTTCGGACCCTTGCAACTGCCCCATATGGAAACACTTTTTCGGCAATTTCAATGAAATTTGAATTATTTAAACTGACAGGAATGGAGCTCTTGCAAACTTTTGCTACAGGGGATTGGAAGTTGATTCATTCCTTTAAATCTGTAACAATGACGATGAGTACACAAAAAAAAAAATCACGAAATTAACTCTGAGAATCGGGCTGAATGGTGGAAAGACGTAGGTAGTACACTACACGCTGGTATCATGGGGATCTTTTCCAGAGTATTATAGGAGGGTCTGGGGCCGGGGGGGGGGGGTGTCCCCAAGATAATTTTGATGTGAGAAAGTATTCGTGGAGTATTTCCTACACTCATCCTACAGTTTATTTCCTCAAGTACTTACTGTACCAAATGTCTGCTTGCAAGGTCGTTCAAATTCCGTCAGTTTTTCAAATAATTCAACTCCCGCCCATTCTTCACCTTTGCCTCCCGCAAGAGTCGATTTCCGGTTCACCTTTGAGCTTGTGCAATTGCGGCACTTTTCGCCGTAGATCTTGAGGATCTTTGGGGGGGGGGGGGTCGGTGGTGGGCGGTTACTCAATAGTTAACGACAACTCAACGGTCACCGCTTGGTGAGTGTTGACCCGCTTCCATAGGTGCATTCGAACGGTCTTCGATCCCGGCTTGTGTGATGTAATTTATATGTTGAATCTTGATGATTCGCGTTCCTTTTGGCCTCAGCGTGCAAAGCGAGGGCGCGGGCGGTCCCCGACTCCCCCCCCCCCTCCGGGTCCCCTGATCGCCTTGGTCGATGTTTGCAGGAGTAAAGAGCGCGTTGTCTTGATGAGAGTGAATGGGGGGGGGGGGGGGGGAGGAGGTGGTCAATTAAGGGGTATCTGGAATGAAGGCCTAGGGAGGGGTCATGAAATGCCAGGTAAGCTCTATCTTAGAATTTACCATCAAGATTGTATTGAGATGTAGTGGGAAGAGCATAACCTTTATGTTTTATGAGCCCTGTGTTTATCAGATACCGCCCTAATTAGCACCGTTGGAATCCTCCTATAGAAAGGTCTACTATTGGGGAAGGGGGGCGAAGGGGGTTCTATGGGACAGGGTTGCATGCAATACGCAACACACCTGATAAATGTGCACCATTAACAACACATTAATTTACAGAGTTGCCATTTTTAGGATAATTGTTCGATTTCTCCCAATTGACTTTAATTTTATTAAAAGTTGGTAATTTATGCGGTATTGCATACCCTAACGCCTATAACCTAGCATACATATTTTTGGTAATTTATGCGGTAGCGCATAATGCATACCCTATAACCTAGTATACATCTTTCTCCTCAGTATATTACACGTTAACTGGAACTGACAAACTAGCTATTATTATTTATTTATTTATCTATTATTTGTTATTTTATTTTATTTATTTATTTTTTTTTTTTTTTTTTTTTTTTTTGTAACTGTTTACGACCATCGATTGCCTTGATTTATTTCATTTTGGGCTCAAACTATCTATACAAAAATTCGCAGGTGCTAACATCATTGGATTTTGTGTTCCAATTTCCTTCGGTTTCAATTTAAAATGCCAAAAACGACTAGTGGCGCTATCCATCGGATTGAAATCTGGACACATTTCGCCTAGAATCACCTTAAATCGCTTACAGCAAAAGTGTGCAACACTGCAACAACCCAATTGAGGGATGAGCCCCTAGACGAATTTTCAATATAAATGCCGAAAACACGATTTTTGCCAAAATATACTTGGCGCTAACCACGGATTTCAATCCGGGTAAATTTCACCTAGAATCACCTCAAATCGCTTTCAGCAACAGTGTGCATTATCCCACTTATAGGGATGACTCCCTAGACGTGCAAACACTGAAATTAAGCAAGCATAATCTAAAAATTCACTTAAAATACCTCACTAACGTAAAGGAAGAACGAAGAGAAAATCAATTTTGACATCGTCCGTTCCCCGGCACGGCAAAAATCGGCGGCAAGACGCGGACGACATCAAAAAAGGACGTCCGGAGAATCAACAGGAGGAATGACGGTGATGGATTGACAAAGGGCCTACGGGACTGCGCGGCAGTGATGCCGCTTTGGCGGGAAATTCAAAAATTCGAAAATTCTACGATGCGTCAAATAGGGGAAAATGCGTATAAAATTAAACGCCAAACGGCAGCAGAGAGAGCAGAGCAGAGAGAGAGAGAGAGAGAGAGAGAGAGGAGAGGGAGAGAGAGAGAGGAGAGAGAGAGAGAGAGGAGAGAGAGGAGAGAGCGAGGAGAGAGAGAGTGAGAGAGAGAGAGAGAGAGAGAGAGAGAGAGATATGCTCTATCTATCTATCTAGCGTCTCCGTCCAATCCATGGAATCATGGAAAATGGGACGAGGAAATAAACAAAGGAACCATGAATGAGAGCAAGAGCGCGGGAAAAGGAAAGAAGTGAGCGGAGCATTCGCATCGCGTCGCGACGCTTGAAGCAGCCGCGGCCGCGACTTCGACGCACAGTGGTGAGAGTCAATGGGGGGATCGGACATTGGGAAAAAATATGACTGAAAATGAAAATTTGATTGTTCTTATCGTCATAAAAACAAACTGGAAAGAGTGATTTTGATAGGAAATTTAAAATTAAAACCAATGAAACTACTTTCAACCTTTAAAGTTGCGTATTAACAAAGATATATGCATTTTAAAGTCGCCAAGTCATGTTTGCCCTCTTAATTAACTAGCCTCACTTGCCGTAACCGACGCACAGTAGAGCGAGTCAATGGAAGGAGTCGGACATGGAAAAAAAAATTCTAAAAATGGAAATTTGAATGTTTTTTACCGTTGAAAAACAAACTGTAAAGGGTGCTTCTGGAAGGAAATTTTAAGATCAAACCAACGAAACCACTTTCAAATTTGTAAGTAGAATATTAACATTATACGCATTTGAAGTCGCCAAGAAAAGTCCAGTTTCTATCCCGTTGATTCGCTCCACTGTGCGACGAAATGGAGACCAGGGAATAAGGGCCGTGACCCAATTGATATGATAGACATTACCGTCCGGAGTGTGGTGGTTGCTGTGCAATGGCTGAGAAGGAGGTGGAGGGGAGGGGGAGGAGATTGGGGAGGGGAGGAGATTGGGGAGGGGGAGGACATCGGGCGGATAGACGGACGGAGGTAATGAACGACAACGAACGAAGGGGCAAAGGTAGATAGGGAAGGAAAGTGGCGGAGAGGGGGGGGGGGAGAGTTGACGAATGAGCGAGATACGACGATTGGAAAACTCTAAACGTCGTTGTTGGACGGAGGAGGGACGATGAACCGAACGTTGAAATAGTGGCGGCGAAATTACCGAATGACGATGACATCAATCAATGATCGGGACTTGGGAACAGAGCACCGCGAGATCGATCAATTTGGACTGGACTTGACTGGACTTGACTGGACTGGACTTGACTAGAGTCCCTATGTATGAAAGAGTCAAGACACGTGAACAGAAGTGAAGAAGAAGAAGGTGTCTGAGGAGCCAGGGGGTGATCACGGAGGATCGTTTCGTTTCGTTTTCGTTATCGTTATCGTTTACGTGTAACCTTATGGGTGGCTCAACTGATCGAATCGTTTTGAGCCTCTCGTAACGATTGAAACGGTCGAAAGGAAGCGATGAGTTGGAGGCTGTCGTTTACTCGATCGTTTGAAGTAGGAAGAGGTGAGGAGGGGATCACCTGCGCGATCGAGTTGCGCAGAAGCAAGCCCATTTGATTTAATGCAAACGATAACGATAACGATACCGAAACGAAACGATCCTCCGTGATCACCCCCCTGGAGGCGCGCCTCTTGTTTACATTTTTATCCAACGATCTTCGCCAAAAGATTACTCTACATATCGTACGTGAGTAAGTAATCTTTGTAGGTCAATCCTACAACCTAACTACAATACCCGTTGGCTTCACCACCTGTTTAAAAGTAATGCGTGAATTTTATTCTGTTCTGAACACATTTTCATCAATTTTTAATTCAAATTTTATCAGTACGAGCTAAAAATGCCGAAAGTTCCCTCAAAGCTAGGCAGCAGAGAAGATGGTTCCATGAGGATGTAAACAAGAGGCGCGCCTCCAGGCTTCGTAGACCCCTTCTTTTTCTTCTTCACATATAGGGACTCTAGACTTGACTTGACTGGACGTTTTGGACCCTGAACTGGAGACCATACAACCGCGGGACCGCTTCTCGGTTATAATGGGTCTGTTGCATACTTTTGCTGCAACAATATAGAACCTTGGTTCCCATGTAAAATTTGGCGAAATAACGATGCGCACATTAAAAACGTTCAAAATCAACTCATTAACTCAGAAAATCGCTTCAATTTCAAACAGCCCGCGCTACACTATAGACACTATTTGCACCGGTATACTACTACATAGACGAAACCACCGTGCATAAGTAAAAACATCGTAAATACAAAATGATGGACTTCTTTGTTAATACGTAAAATAGAAGCTGCATTTGCCGTCTGATCTTTTCGGATTATCAACGATTACAAAATAATATAAGAAATGTACGCATCTAAACGAAACATTCCAATGTTTTGTAAGTTCTGTTTATGTTTACATAAACGAGATGGTTCCATCTGTGTAGTTATAAGTCGGTGATATAGTGTCTAGTGTAGCGCGGGTTGTCTGAAATGGAAAGTATTTCTGAGTTAATCAGTGGATTTTGAAAGTTTTTAATGTGCGCATCGTTATTTTCGCCGAATTTTACGTTAAAACAATTACTTATATTGATGTAGCAAAAGTACGCAACAGACCCATTGAAGACATTCCCGAAAGAAATGGCCCATAAAACAACAAGTGTGCTCTTCATAGCCAAAAGCCTCCATTGGCTCACAATGCAAAATTCTCAGGAGAGCACACCCATTGTTTCGTGAGCCACTTTTCCGCGAGACGGCTTCGATTTTGGTCCGAACGTCCAACTTGGCGGCTGCAGTTTTCACGCGCCGAATTTGACAATTGGGCTCTTGCAAACTTTGCTGTGAGCAAATGAATGTAGTCCATTCTGATGTAAAAACCAGCAAAAATCACGAAAATCACTCCGAGAAAGTTTAAAATTCAGTAATAAACCTACATGACTATACTTTAATGGCAAGGTCGTAATAGCGGTTCGACGCAGGTATCATGGGAGATCCTATATCTAATATGCCACTTTCTCTTTGAAAACACAGAGGTATGTCTCAATTTGGATAGGAATCTCCCATGATACCTGCGTCGAACCGCCATTATGCCCGATTCTGAGAGTGAATCTCGTGAATTTCAGGTACTCATCGTCATTTTTATAGGTTTTTATAGAAGCAACTCTTCAATCCCCCTGTAGCAAAGTTTGCAAGAGCCCCATTCAGGAGATCAAAAAGAAGATCCGGCTATAAATGGGGCTGTTGCACACTTTGCTGTTAGTAAATAAAGGTGATTCTAGGTGAAATGTGTCCAGATTTCAATACGATACATAGCGCCACTAGTCGTTTTGGCAAAAGTTGTGTTTTTGACTTTTTAAATTGAAACCGAAGGAAATTGAAACGCAAAATCCAATGATGTTAGCACCTATGCAAATTTTTGTATGGATATTTTGAGCCCATAAAACGAACAAAAACGCTCAAGAATCAAATCAGTAGCGGCCCGTGAGATTTGGCAACCATGCATTTTTCCCACTTAAACTTTGGTAAAAAATCGATTCAAGCGGAGGCTGGCAGCCTCCTCGAGTTTCGATTGTTTTCCTTGTATTTAAACGGGATAGAAACACTGTTGCCAAATCGCACGAGCCGCCACTGAATCAAATCCGTAAATTATGAAATTCGTTTTGCCGTAAGCTTAGTGAGTGCGAGTGAGTACGAGTGATAGTATGTCTATCTGTCTCACTTGCACTCATTGAGGCTTATGGGAATTTTCGTATTTCAAAATTCCCAGCTTTATTTTTGAGTATTTCAGCTTGATACTTAAAGGATATACTTTTCTAAGGTATGTTTGCAGTTGCTGACGTTCCTCAAAGTACTTTTGGCGTAAATTCAGCCAAAAATGTTGACTTTTTGAGCAGCGCTTGTGGCGTTTACCATCGTATTGAAATCCGGTCAGGCTTCGCCTGAAATCACTTTACGGGTCCATTCAGCGAAAATATCGGGCCATCTGGCCCAAAATACTGTGAGAAAATTTCGGAAATCACAAAAATAATGTTTATGTAATATAATGCTAAGACTTCTTTTTTCAAACCTTTTTAGTTGTGCGACAATTTAGTTTATTTTATGGTGAACCCCCCCAGTAGCCGACTTGCAACAGTACTCGACACCCATTTTTCACACTGTAAAAAGTACTAGTTTGGTGGCAATACTGATGTTTTGTGTGGTTTTTCTGAGACTTCAACTGTGAAACATTCGAAATCAATACCTACGCAAAACATCAAAATTGCCACTAAACTAATATTTTTCACATAGTAAAAAGCGGGTGTCTGGTACTGGTACATTTCAGGGTTGTCAGGCGTCGGCTACTGGGGCCACCTTAGTCGTTTTAGTTCAAGATATTTATGTTTTGACGACTGTATTAATTTATTTATTTGTTAATTTTGTAATACAGAACAAGGCAACGATTACCTCTAAAATTGCATTTTTCTGTCTCTGTCTCCATATTATCCAGTTAATAATTTGACGCACATATTTTCTATATAAGGTGAAAAAGAGCGCACAATACGCCTTTGCACGTATGTAGAGATATCCATGATCAATCTGCCTACCAACTGCGCGCGCGACGATCGTTTAACGTGCTGACCCGGCCACGCGCCGCTAAGCTCCTCGCGCGCGCGCAAACTTGCAATTGCGCCCTCTCTAATTGACATTTTCCCGGTAAACGCTTCAAGATACGGTCAAACGGACGAAATTTTCGCCCTAAAGGGCAGCATTATTGCATTTTACATAAGAAATCGACTATACTATTGCTGTAGTTGCAAATTTTGCACTTACGCCCTTTATGCCGCTTGAGAGACCTCTAAAAAAATTTTAATTTTTTTTTCGACAAATATTCTTGATTTTTATGCCTCATAGCACGTTTTGAGAGAACTGGAGGTTAAATTTTCGAAACTTTCAAAAATAAGAGTCACCCTACCCGGGGCCCCCACCACGAAGGGCCCCCACCACAAACCAGGTACCCTTTTTTTGTATTGATGGTTGATGAACTTCCTTTTTTCCATCATTACAATACTGTAACAGTCCGGCAATGTTGGAAGTGCAGCTTTTTGTAAAATAACCCTTAAAAAAATAAAAAGAACATTAAAAAATACTAACGAAACTTTAAAAATTACTAACGACTTTTTTATCAGGGTAATAATTTACTTCTTTTACTCGATATGCCTTTAAAAGTAGGGACTTTATAATTTATTATTCCTAAGATTTACCGGGAGGGGGGCCCCCATCAAAGACCGTCCTTAATAGAGAATTGAAAGACCTTTAATTTAAGACCAAGTTTGACTTCCTAGCTACAATAGAACTGGAGTTATGGCAATTTGAAATTGGGGGGGTCCTCCGCGAAGGGGGGTTTTTTCTCAACTTTGAGCCCCCGTAACTCCGGTTCTATTGGAGGTAAGGAGCTGAAATTTTCAAGGAATACTCATACCACATAACTCAACAACTATGCCAAGTTTCATCAAAATCGGAGATGGTGACCAAAATAGCTTGGTTGATTTGATGTGGAATGACTCAGGTCCACCGCCCGGGGCCCCCTGCAACCTAAATCTGCCCCTGGTTCGCTTATGGGGAAATTACATTGAACCAGAGTGTGTTTGGAACCAGAGGCCCTCGGACGGCAATCGATACGATATATCGCTTCTAAAACAGTCTATATACAATGTTGCTAGCCTCTAAAAAACAAAAAAACAAAAAGCATGAAAACAAAAACAAAAAAACAAAAAACGGATTGCTCGCAGATTGCAGGAGCAGGTCAATGCCACAAAAATCGTCGCCGAGTCGAATCGAGTCGCAAGCCTCGTCGACGGCCATGACGAAGGCAAGTGAGAATGGAGACGCGATATCGGACGAAGTAAGTACTTACAAGTTCACTCCCGAGATTCAAGGTCACCGCCCGCCGCGACACCGCGACCGCCATCACCACCGGCGGCCGCAAGTTCCACTACCCATCCGTCTGTCCTGTTTGTCGCAACGCTTCACCGCCCGCCGACCAAACCGAATTTGGTTTTTTCTTTTTTTTTTTTTTTTTGGTTACTCCGATGGATCCCACGGTGTGCATATTGCAGCGATTCAACGATTTTAAACTGCACCGGCCGCGGCGGCGCGGTGGCACCCATGTCCGCACGATGCCATCGATGCATTACACCAAAATGTCAAGTCACATCTCACATCGCGACCGCGGAACTGAGGATGCGTTCCAATGCAAGCACTTCTGAGAACAGCCACGGACCTACGTCGACGATTCACATTCCACAATATTGCCGATATATTCTCTGAGGAATGTCTCGAGGTAATTCCAGGGTCGATTGGTTTGAAGTGGTGCAACCACCACGTCGCGCTGTTAATAGAACGTCAAGGTTTTTTTTGGTTGGAATTGATGAATTTTTGCAGTAGGTACGTATGGAAGATACCCTGAAAGTTTTAAGCTCAGGGCTTTCAAAACGTATTTTCTGCTCCTCCGGGGCATAGCCTGAATTATTTTGAATGGGGAAACAGATTACCAAGCAGACCTGTTCTCCTCGCGGTCCTACAATCGCAAACGCGGCGTAGGGCTCTCAAAACGTCCCCTCTGCTCTTCCGGAGCACAGCCTATGTTATTTTAAATGGGGAATTAGACTTACGAGTACACCTGTTGTTTTTACGGTCTTCGTATCGCAAGAGTGGCGGAGGGGTCTCAAAACGTCTCGTCTGCTCTTCCAGGGCATAGCCTATGTATTTTTAATGGTGAAGTAGACTTACGAGCAGACCTGTTGTTTTCGCGATCCTCTAATCGCAAACGCGGCGCAGGGCTCTCAAAACGTCCCTCTGCTCTTCCGGGGCACAGCCTATGTTATTTTAAATGGGGAATTAGACTTACGAGTACACCTGTTGTTTTTGCGGTCCTCTAATCGCAAGCGCGGCGCAGGGCTCACAAAACGTGTCCTCTGCTCTTCCGGGGCGTAGCCTACGTATTTTCAATGGGAAAATAGACTTCCGAGCAGACACGTTGTTTTTGCGGTCCTCTAATCGCAATCGCGGCGCAGGGCTCTCAAAACGTCCCCTCTGCTCTTCCGGGGCATAGCCTGTGTTATTTTCAATGGGGAATTAGACTCACGAGTACACCTGTTGTTTTTGCGGTCCTCTAATCGCAAGCGCGGCGCAGGGCTCACAAAACCTCTCCTCTGCTCTTCCGGGGCGTATCCTATGTATTTTCAATGGGAAAATAGTCTTACGAGCAGGCCCGTCACATCTAATTCCCGGCCCTGGTACCAACTGGGCTTTCGGAATTCGGGCCCCCTTTTGGTGGGTCCTGGGTAGGGTTCTAGGGGGGGGGGCGCCGGGCCCCTCTGAAGCCCGGGCCCTGGACCTGTGGGTCCCTTGTCCCCCCCCCGCATGAGACGGGCCTGCTTACGAGCAGACACGTTGTTTTTGCGGTCCTCTAATCGCAATCGCGGCGCAGGGCTCTCAAAACGTCCCCTCTGCTCTTCCGGGGCACAGCCTATGTTATTTTAAATGGGGAATTAGACTTACGAGTACACCTGTTGTTTTTGCAGTCCTCTAATCGCAAGCTCGGCGCAGGGCTCACAAAACGTCTCCTCTGCTCTTCCGGGGCGTAGCCTATGTATTTTCAATGGGAAAATAGACTTACGAGCAGACACGTTGTTTTTGCGGTCTTCTAATCGCAATCGCGGCGCAGGGCTCTCAAAACGTCCCCTCTGCTCTTCCGGGGCATTGCCTATGTTATTTTCAATGGGGAAATAGACTTACGAGCAGAGCCGTTGTTTTTGCGGTCGTCTAATCGCAAACGCGGCGCAGGGCTCTCAAAACGTCCCTCTGCTCTTCCGGGGCATAGCCTATGTTATTTTCAATGGGGAAATAGACTTACGAGCAGACCCGTTGTTTTGCGGTCGTCTAATCGCAAACGCGGCGCAGGGCTCTCAAAAACGTCCCCTCTGCTCTTCCGGGGCATAGCCTATGTTATTTTCAATGGGTAAATAGACTTACGAGCAGACACGTTGTTTTTGCGGTCCTCTAATCGCAATCGCGGCGCAGGGCTCTCAAAACGTCCCCTCTGCTCTTCCGGGTTATAGCGTGTGTTATTTTCAATGGGGAAATAGACTTACGAGCAGACCTGTTGTTTTTGCGGTCCTCTAATCGCAATCGCGGCGCAGGGCTCACAAAACGTCCCCTCTGCCCTTCCGGGGCATAGCCTTTGTTATTTTAAATGGGAAAATAGACTTACGACTTACATTAGGCCGTAGCTCCCTCCTTTTCTGACGCACACGTTCAAATGGGAGGAGAGAGAGGCAGACAGACAGATTCCTGTATCCACCCATGGGGTCCCATGGGGTCCCATGGGTGCAGTCCTTTGCACTGCGAGTGGAAAATAACTCCCGATCCTTTAAACGAGCCGAAAGACAGAGACAGAAAAATAAAAGAGGGGGAAAAATTGTTGTCACGAGTTACCGTTTTAAGGTGATGATCGAACCCCTGAAAACGGCGGTGCGGTGCTTTCTGCGTCACAATTTATGTTAATTTCATCGGAATTAATGGTTACTTTTACTGCAGTTATGCAAGTCGGTACCATCGCCGACAACGACCGCTGGTGCATACTTCCAGTCCAAGTGCCTTTCTAAGAAGTTAGAACACTCGTGCATTCCGCAAAACCTATACTGCCGATATTTTCCTGCGAAAGTAAAAGTATACTTTGTTGATGAAAGTACAATGTATAAGGGTCTACTGCATACTCTTGATACATCATTGCGGAGGGTTGGTTCTGGAGGCTGATTATGAACGATCCTATGTATCGTAATGCTATAGAGTCGATGATCGAGTGCGTGTTATCTTATGAGTGGTGCCATTCCGAAAGGTTTCATTCCGATAGAAACCCTCCCATCTCTACGGAAATTCTCCGATGACTCCTGAGCTAGAGTGTACTGTAAGACCCGCGAGTATGTATTCTCAACGACGCCATGTTCGCTTAGCGAAATCGACCGCGCGGTTATAGAAGACAGTTTTGGCGCGTCGCTTTTTTCATATAAGACGAGGCACGCTTCCCTTGCTATAAAAATATGTTGATTAGCTCATTTTGCTGTTTAAAATATACAATCACGATTAATTTTGCACCGAAAATATTACTAATAAATACGACACGACTGAAGAAACGCGATTGCTCACTCAATGTTTACATTCCTGATTGTTGATCGCAAAGACATTATATCATATACATATAGACGGAGTGCATCCTTGAGGCAAGCTTGCGGTACCTCGCGTGTTCACCAAAAATGATCACCAGTCATCAGCCTGCTCAACGGTTGCATCAAAACTTAAATTGGTAATCTTTTTTAGTTATAATCTTTGGCAAAACTGGTGACAAACAAACCGACGCCATTTTGAGAGTGAATGGAAGCTGCACACTATTTCAAATTTTGTGAGTTATTTGAAGCTTTTTTTGATCTTACATCATACTGTTGTCAAAATGATGGTCATTAAATAGTGTTTTATCCATCTTCGATCTCGATTTGTATAAAGTAGTAAGTTTGGATTCAGAGGTTATGTTCGTTTGTTTGTCACCAGTTGAAGGTTCCTCCCCCAATTTCGAAAGTGGACTCGCCCGTCTGCCTACTGTAGTGTACGGTAAGTTTGCCTCACCCAGCTCAATGTTACGGTATAGGATGCACTCCGTCTATATGATATAATGTCTTTGGTTGATCGCCGCAATTTTCGGTTAGCCTCAGCTCTCTCAGAAGTAGCATTGATCGGGAAAACTCGGGTCTTATAGTATACTCTATCCTGAACTATCGCGGAGAATTTCCGGAGAGATGGGAGGGTTATTTCTATCGAAATGAAACCTTTCGGAATGGCACCACTCATAAGATAACACGCACTCGAACATCGACTCTAAAGCATTATTACGATACGACCTATCATAATCAGCGTGCAGGTGTGAAATCGCGTGAAAATTACAATGAGAGCATCAAACAGTCTCAAAATCCATGCATAAACCCACGAAAGGCGTTTAAAGGAAAGCCTAAGATGGCGGTTAACAGGGCGAATCAACCCTGCATGCATTCACCACGAGCAGAAAAAAAAAGTTCTGATGGATAGAATGTAAACAAAATGACTCCCTTCCTCAAAGTATCTACATTTTGTGTCAGTCCGTGTGTTTTTTGTTTTTTTTTTTCTCTCCGGTAAATTTTACTTCCTCCTTACTGTTTATAATTACACGGAGAAAAAGTTCTGGTTGAAACTACCGAAGTATTATTAAGAATGGGGGGGGGGGAGAGAAATTCCTTTTAAAATAATTAGAATTATTATTGATCCTACGATTCTTTCTTGAGATTCTTCTGAATCATCAGAACGTTCATAGAGTCCCTTGATGGAAAATTGTATAGGGAGTACCGACACGAGCTCAACGAGTTGTGATTGGTCGTTGGTTTTAGGCTCTCACGGAGTCGAGCAGGAGTCGACGACATCGAAGGCTCCACACGAAAGGAGTCGATTCGTAGAGGAACGTATGGGAACGGACCGGAATGCCGGCAAATCCGCCAGTCCACCACTGGTCCACTGTCGACCTTAACCTTCGAATGCGTTCACGCGGTCGACAAAATCGACTCCTGTCAAAATGCATGAAGTGTCGTGTCGGTACTCCCTATACAATATTTCCATCAAGGGACTCTAAACGTTCAATTGGACCGATGCTAATTCTCGGTGAATCAAGAAGAATTCTTATTATTTTAAAAGGAATTTCTTTCTACCCCAATTTCTAAATACGTTCCGTTCAATCAGAAATTTTTCTCCGTGTACTACATGGTTAATATTTCAACAGACACTTCTTTTCGTCGGCACCGGCAACCGCAGTGCTTAAATCCATTGTAATAAGTATTGCAGATAGTCTACCTGTTTCAGATAAGGCGTCATCTAAAATTCCTTAATTTGTTGACTGTACTTAAAATTATTTACGTACTTGCGCACGCCTTTTCTGTTTTATGTGATAAATAGAAACTTTCCACGGCACGTTTTCTTCGGAGAGTTATCCTTGTTAAAAATTCTGTTTGATCCATCAAAGGAAAACTGTATACGTTTCTTGAGTCAAAATTTCCGCGAATTATTTACTGTCTGTGACTTCTGTGAGGAAGGGGAGCGTTTCTGTTAACGCTGAAGTTCTAATGTCATATTTCGGTTCATTAATTCTAACTTTTATTGGTACAGTCACTGTCTCACTATTTCGCGAATCGCGTGCATAGTGATTTTTTTTATTTGATTGTGCAGAGATATTGTGCTAACCTAACCTAACCTATCCGTTTTATTGTTTTGTTGCAGGTGAGTCATGTTGCATAGTTTCTCTGCATTGTTCTGGGGTATTATGTCATCATACTAGTCAATACTCATCGGTAAGTTGTTATCAAGAAGAAATTTTTATGTATGAAACGGCGGAAATAATTGGGCTCTTGCTAAATTTTGCTATATTAGCGATTTGAATATAGTTATTCTTGAGTAAAAAGGAACGAAAATGACGATGGGATTTTAATGTAAAATCTTGCGAAGTTCACTCGAAGACTCACAAAAAGTCTTTAAAGTTTAAAGCGTAATGGCGGAGCTCAGTGGCGTAGCGTGCAATTTGGCAACATTATATTAGTCCATTTAAACCCATGCAAAAGGTCGAATTGTCTGAACCCCCCCCCCCTTTGACACCAACATTTTTCCTTAAAAAAAAGGTCATTTTTTGCGTTTTCAGACAAAGGGGTTCATTCAAAATCGGCATTTTTCGCCCACGGCTTGTTTTTGACGAAACTTTGGGGATCGATTGGGGTTACTATTAATAGTGAATCCTGAAATTTTCGCGACCCAAAACCAATTTTTAGAGGGGGGGCGGGGGGTCAAAGTTGAAACCTTCAAACTCAAATATCTCGCTAACGAATAAAGCTTTTGAAATTTGGTTTGCGCGAAAAAACGTGAAATTAAATTTCCTTTCTTTTGACTACCCACATGTTCCACAAAATTTTAAACAAACACTTGCAATTTGCAATTTTTTGATTTTCAAGCTCAAATTTTTTTACAAATTTGAAATTCTGAAAAACGCATTCTTCGATTTTGATCTCTATGAGATATGTTATTCTCTAGGGAATTTGCTACAATTTAGTCTAAACCGCATGTTGGGGAAACTTTTCGTTTCTGAGTTATGAATTTTTAAAGTTTCAAAAATCGCAATTTTAGCGTTCGCAGTGACAGCGACGAAACCCAAAAAATTATTTCTCCGCTTCTAATCAACAAAGCTTGATGAAAATTGGGATATAGGGGTTTTGAAGGTCGCAAAATTCAATTCTGCTATCAGATTTGAAGAATTTTGAAATCCAAGATGGCTACCAAGCAGATGGGTTTGCAGCAATCTTGGATTTCAAAATTCTTTAAATCTGATAGCAGAATTGAATTTTGCGACCTTCAAAACCCCTATATCCCAATTTTCATCAAGCTTTGTTGATTAGAAGCGGAGAAATATTTTTTTTGGGTTTCGTCGCTGTCACTGCGAACGCTAAAATTGCGATTTTTGAAACTTTAAAAATTCATAACTCAGAAACGAAAAGTTTCCCCAACATGCGGTTTAGACTAAATTGTAGCAAATCCCTAGAGAATAACATATCTCATAGAGATCAAATCGAAGAATGCGTTTTTTTCAGAATTTCAAAATTTGTAAAAAAATTTGAGCTTGAAAATCAAAAAATTGCAAATTGCAAGTGTTTGTTTAAAATTTTGTGGAACATGTGGGTAGTCAAAAGAAAGGAAATTTTATTTCACGTTTTTTTCGCGCAAACCAAATTTCAAAAGCTTTATTCGTTAGCGAGATATTTGAGTTTGAAGGTTTCAACTTTGACCCCCCGCCCCCCTCTAAAAATTGGTTTTGGGTCGCGAAAATTTCAGGATTCACTATTAATAGTAACCCCAATCGATCCCCAAAGTTTCGTCAAAAACAAGCCTTGGGCGAAAAATGCCGATATTGAATGAACCCCTTTTACCAAATTAGTATCTTTGGACCCCCCCTTGACAATTTTCGACCCCCGGAACCCCCCCCCCCTTCTAAAAAAATTCCTGGCTACGCCACTGAAACTATGGCACCACTTGATTCTGCTTTTTCGGGGTGGCTTTGCACCTTTTTTCTGATACTGCATACGAGTATAACAACAATTTTTTGTTCTTGCACTGACAGCTATAGCTATTCTCAGTAGCGTCGCGTGCCATCTGGCAACAATGCAACTGCTCCATTGAAACTCATTAGATATATCGAATTTCATTGTGCACTGTGCACCCCCTGAATTCGATATTTTACATGAGTTTAAATGGATAGAATACATTGTTGCCGAATTGCACGCGACGCCACATGGCTACTCTTTAAAATTGTCCTACTTCCGTCAAACGAACCTTCGCGCTTCGATCGTCCGATTAGGAGTGTCAAAGGAGACAGAAATTGCTGTGACTGTGACGTGACAACCGAAAGCTCGTTAGAAAGGTGTTCTTTGAAAAATCGTTTAAATGCAATTATCACATTCTCTCTCTCCGGCTCTGGAAATCGTTAAATTGAATGCGCACTTTAATACGCATTTGTCGAATTGTCTAATTTGAATAATTATTAGAGCAGTTTCCAGACTTCGCGCTGTCTGTTTCTCATTTTCGTGACTCTGCGGGAAGCATTGTCAGAACAGTAGTCTCTGAGTGTTGTTTGGCACTAGAGAGAGGACATTCAGTCATTCACTCTCTTATGAATACCGAAGAGAGAGCCGATTCAGTATAGCTTGAAATCATATCTTGATTTCGTTCTTATAAAATGATAAATTCGGAGTTTCTTGCGACCTAGAAAAGCCCACATATAGTTTTTATCATAGAATAATACAATCAGAATAGAAACTCCCGCACAAGAGCCAATGGGGCAGTTGCAAGGGTCAAAATTTTGTGTTTTTTATAATGAAAATGATAGTACTTGATAAGCTGAAAACAATAGTGCCTTTGGTTTTTTCTAAGTGTCTCGGTTTGGAGATACAATCGTATAAAGTTGCAAAACATCGTGGGTGTAGTGACGTCACTACGCGGAATTCCATTTAAAAAACAATGTATTTTGGGCCAAAATCTCATCTCCGGAACAGTGGGACTTGATTAGAAACCAAAGGCATCTTTTTTCTCAGCTCATCAAGTACTTTCATTTTCTTTATAAAAAACTGAACATTTCGGACCCTTGCAACTGCCCCATATGGAAACACTTTTTCGGCAATTTCAATGAAATTTGAATTATTTAAACTGACAGGAATGGAGCTCTTGCAAACTTTTGCTACAGGGGATTGGAAGTTGATTCATTCCTTTAAATCTGTAACAATGACGATGAGTACACAAAAAAAAAAATCACGAAATTAACTCTGAGAATCGGGCTGAATGGTGGAAAGACGTAGGTAGTACACTACACGCTGGTATCATGGGGATCTTTTCCAGAGTATTATAGGAGGGTCTGGGGCCGGGGGGGGGGGGTGTCCCCAAGATAATTTTGATGTGAGAAAGTATTCGTGGAGTATTTCCTACACTCATCCTACAGTTTATTTCCTCAAGTACTTACTGTACCAAATGTCTGCTTGCAAGGTCGTTCAAATTCCGTCAGTTTTTCAAATAATTCAACTCCCGCCCATTCTTCACCTTTGCCTCCCGCAAGAGTCGATTTCCGGTTCACCTTTGAGCTTGTGCAATTGCGGCACTTTTCGCCGTAGATCTTGAGGATCTTTGGGGGGGGGGGGGTCGGTGGTGGGCGGTTACTCAATAGTTAACGACAACTCAACGGTCACCGCTTGGTGAGTGTTGACCCGCTTCCATAGGTGCATTCGAACGGTCTTCGATCCCGGCTTGTGTGATGTAATTTATATGTTGAATCTTGATGATTCGCGTTCCTTTTGGCCTCAGCGTGCAAAGCGAGGGCGCGGGCGGTCCCCGACTCCCCCCCCCCCTCCGGGTCCCCTGATCGCCTTGGTCGATGTTTGCAGGAGTAAAGAGCGCGTTGTCTTGATGAGAGTGAATGGGGGGGGGGGGGGGGGAGGAGGTGGTCAATTAAGGGGTATCTGGAATGAAGGCCTAGGGAGGGGTCATGAAATGCCAGGTAAGCTCTATCTTAGAATTTACCATCAAGATTGTATTGAGATGTAGTGGGAAGAGCATAACCTTTATGTTTTATGAGCCCTGTGTTTATCAGATACCGCCCTAATTAGCACCGTTGGAATCCTCCTATAGAAAGGTCTACTATTGGGGAAGGGGGGCGAAGGGGGTTCTATGGGACAGGGTTGCATGCAATACGCAACACACCTGATAAATGTGCACCATTAACAACACATTAATTTACAGAGTTGCCATTTTTAGGATAATTGTTCGATTTCTCCCAATTGACTTTAATTTTATTAAAAGTTGGTAATTTATGCGGTATTGCATACCCTAACGCCTATAACCTAGCATACATATTTTTGGTAATTTATGCGGTAGCGCATAATGCATACCCTATAACCTAGTATACATCTTTCTCCTCAGTATATTACACGTTAACTGGAACTGACAAACTAGCTATTATTATTTATTTATTTATCTATTATTTGTTATTTTATTTTATTTATTTATTTTTTTTTTTTTTTTTTTTTTTTTTGTAACTGTTTACGACCATCGATTGCCTTGATTTATTTCATTTTGGGCTCAAACTATCTATACAAAAATTCGCAGGTGCTAACATCATTGGATTTTGTGTTCCAATTTCCTTCGGTTTCAATTTAAAATGCCAAAAACGACTAGTGGCGCTATCCATCGGATTGAAATCTGGACACATTTCGCCTAGAATCACCTTAAATCGCTTACAGCAAAAGTGTGCAACACTGCAACAACCCAATTGAGGGATGAGCCCCTAGACGAATTTTCAATATAAATGCCGAAAACACGATTTTTGCCAAAATATACTTGGCGCTAACCACGGATTTCAATCCGGGTAAATTTCACCTAGAATCACCTCAAATCGCTTTCAGCAACAGTGTGCATTATCCCACTTATAGG
The DNA here is from genome assembly GCA_011764245.1 of Trialeurodes vaporariorum. Lineage (NCBI taxonomy): Eukaryota > Metazoa > Arthropoda > Insecta > Hemiptera > Aleyrodidae > Trialeurodes > Trialeurodes vaporariorum. Next base: position 57,199,825 of record VMOF01000369.1, read on the forward strand.
GATGACTCCCTAGACGTGCAAACACTGAAATTAAGCAAGCATAATCTAAAAATTCACTTAAAATACCTCACTAACGTAAAGGAAGAACGAAGAGAAAATCAATTTTGACATCGTCCGTTCCCCGGCACGGCAAAAATCGGCGGCAAGACGCGGACGACATCAAAAAAGGACGTCCGGAGAATCAACAGGAGGAATGACGGTGATGGATTGACAAAGGGCCTACGGGACTGCGCGGCAGTGATGCCGCTTTGGCGGGAAATTCAAAAATTCGAAAATTCTACGATGCGTCAAATAGGGGAAAATGCGTATAAAATTAAACGCCAAACGGCAGCAGAGAGAGCAGAGCAGAGAGAGAGAGAGAGAGAGAGAGAGAGGAGAGGGAGAGAGAGAGAGGAGAGAGAGAGAGAGAGGAGAGAGAGGAGAGAGCGAGGAGAGAGAGAGTGAGAGAGAGAGAGAGAGAGAGAGAGAGAGAGATATGCTCTATCTATCTATCTAGCGTCTCCGTCCAATCCATGGAATCATGGAAAATGGGACGAGGAAATAAACAAAGGAACCATGAATGAGAGCAAGAGCGCGGGAAAAGGAAAGAAGTGAGCGGAGCATTCGCATCGCGTCGCGACGCTTGAAGCAGCCGCGGCCGCGACTTCGACGCACAGTGGTGAGAGTCAATGGGGGGATCGGACATTGGGAAAAAATATGACTGAAAATGAAAATTTGATTGTTCTTATCGTCATAAAAACAAACTGGAAAGAGTGATTTTGATAGGAAATTTAAAATTAAAACCAATGAAACTACTTTCAACCTTTAAAGTTGCGTATTAACAAAGATATATGCATTTTAAAGTCGCCAAGTCATGTTTGCCCTCTTAATTAACTAGCCTCACTTGCCGTAACCGACGCACAGTAGAGCGAGTCAATGGAAGGAGTCGGACATGGAAAAAAAAATTCTAAAAATGGAAATTTGAATGTTTTTTACCGTTGAAAAACAAACTGTAAAGGGTGCTTCTGGAAGGAAATTTTAAGATCAAACCAACGAAACCACTTTCAAATTTGTAAGTAGAATATTAACATTATACGCATTTGAAGTCGCCAAGAAAAGTCCAGTTTCTATCCCGTTGATTCGCTCCACTGTGCGACGAAATGGAGACCAGGGAATAAGGGCCGTGACCCAATTGATATGATAGACATTACCGTCCGGAGTGTGGTGGTTGCTGTGCAATGGCTGAGAAGGAGGTGGAGGGGAGGGGGAGGAGATTGGGGAGGGGAGGAGATTGGGGAGGGGGAGGACATCGGGCGGATAGACGGACGGAGGTAATGAACGACAACGAACGAAGGGGCAAAGGTAGATAGGGAAGGAAAGTGGCGGAGAGGGGGGGGGGGAGAGTTGACGAATGAGCGAGATACGACGATTGGAAAACTCTAAACGTCGTTGTTGGACGGAGGAGGGACGATGAACCGAACGTTGAAATAGTGGCGGCGAAATTACCGAATGACGATGACATCAATCAATGATCGGGACTTGGGAACAGAGCACCGCGAGATCGATCAATTTGGACTGGACTTGACTGGACTTGACTGGACTGGACTTGACTAGAGTCCCTATGTATGAAAGAGTCAAGACACGTGAACAGAAGTGAAGAAGAAGAAGGTGTCTGAGGAGCCAGGGGGTGATCACGGAGGATCGTTTCGTTTCGTTTTCGTTATCGTTATCGTTTACGTGTAACCTTATGGGTGGCTCAACTGATCGAATCGTTTTGAGCCTCTCGTAACGATTGAAACGGTCGAAAGGAAGCGATGAGTTGGAGGCTGTCGTTTACTCGATCGTTTGAAGTAGGAAGAGGTGAGGAGGGGATCACCTGCGCGATCGAGTTGCGCAGAAGCAAGCCCATTTGATTTAATGCAAACGATAACGATAACGATACCGAAACGAAACGATCCTCCGTGATCACCCCCCTGGAGGCGCGCCTCTTGTTTACATTTTTATCCAACGATCTTCGCCAAAAGATTACTCTACATATCGTACGTGAGTAAGTAATCTTTGTAGGTCAATCCTACAACCTAACTACAATACCCGTTGGCTTCACCACCTGTTTAAAAGTAATGCGTGAATTTTATTCTGTTCTGAACACATTTTCATCAATTTTTAATTCAAATTTTATCAGTACGAGCTAAAAATGCCGAAAGTTCCCTCAAAGCTAGGCAGCAGAGAAGATGGTTCCATGAGGATGTAAACAAGAGGCGCGCCTCCAGGCTTCGTAGACCCCTTCTTTTTCTTCTTCACATATAGGGACTCTAGACTTGACTTGACTGGACGTTTTGGACCCTGAACTGGAGACCATACAACCGCGGGACCGCTTCTCGGTTATAATGGGTCTGTTGCATACTTTTGCTGCAACAATATAGAACCTTGGTTCCCATGTAAAATTTGGCGAAATAACGATGCGCACATTAAAAACGTTCAAAATCAACTCATTAACTCAGAAAATCGCTTCAATTTCAAACAGCCCGCGCTACACTATAGACACTATTTGCACCGGTATACTACTACATAGACGAAACCACCGTGCATAAGTAAAAACATCGTAAATACAAAATGATGGACTTCTTTGTTAATACGTAAAATAGAAGCTGCATTTGCCGTCTGATCTTTTCGGATTATCAACGATTACAAAATAATATAAGAAATGTACGCATCTAAACGAAACATTCCAATGTTTTGTAAGTTCTGTTTATGTTTACATAAACGAGATGGTTCCATCTGTGTAGTTATAAGTCGGTGATATAGTGTCTAGTGTAGCGCGGGTTGTCTGAAATGGAAAGTATTTCTGAGTTAATCAGTGGATTTTGAAAGTTTTTAATGTGCGCATCGTTATTTTCGCCGAATTTTACGTTAAAACAATTACTTATATTGATGTAGCAAAAGTACGCAACAGACCCATTGAAGACATTCCCGAAAGAAATGGCCCATAAAACAACAAGTGTGCTCTTCATAGCCAAAAGCCTCCATTGGCTCACAATGCAAAATTCTCAGGAGAGCACACCCATTGTTTCGTGAGCCACTTTTCCGCGAGACGGCTTCGATTTTGGTCCGAACGTCCAACTTGGCGGCTGCAGTTTTCACGCGCCGAATTTGACAATTGGGCTCTTGCAAACTTTGCTGTGAGCAAATGAATGTAGTCCATTCTGATGTAAAAACCAGCAAAAATCACGAAAATCACTCCGAGAAAGTTTAAAATTCAGTAATAAACCTACATGACTATACTTTAATGGCAAGGTCGTAATAGCGGTTCGACGCAGGTATCATGGGAGATCCTATATCTAATATGCCACTTTCTCTTTGAAAACACAGAGGTATGTCTCAATTTGGATAGGAATCTCCCATGATACCTGCGTCGAACCGCCATTATGCCCGATTCTGAGAGTGAATCTCGTGAATTTCAGGTACTCATCGTCATTTTTATAGGTTTTTATAGAAGCAACTCTTCAATCCCCCTGTAGCAAAGTTTGCAAGAGCCCCATTCAGGAGATCAAAAAGAAGATCCGGCTATAAATGGGGCTGTTGCACACTTTGCTGTTAGTAAATAAAGGTGATTCTAGGTGAAATGTGTCCAGATTTCAATACGATACATAGCGCCACTAGTCGTTTTGGCAAAAGTTGTGTTTTTGACTTTTTAAATTGAAACCGAAGGAAATTGAAACGCAAAATCCAATGATGTTAGCACCTATGCAAATTTTTGTATGGATATTTTGAGCCCATAAAACGAACAAAAACGCTCAAGAATCAAATCAGTAGCGGCCCGTGAGATTTGGCAACCATGCATTTTTCCCACTTAAACTTTGGTAAAAAATCGATTCAAGCGGAGGCTGGCAGCCTCCTCGAGTTTCGATTGTTTTCCTTGTATTTAAACGGGATAGAAACACTGTTGCCAAATCGCACGAGCCGCCACTGAATCAAATCCGTAAATTATGAAATTCGTTTTGCCGTAAGCTTAGTGAGTGCGAGTGAGTACGAGTGATAGTATGTCTATCTGTCTCACTTGCACTCATTGAGGCTTATGGGAATTTTCGTATTTCAAAATTCCCAGCTTTATTTTTGAGTATTTCAGCTTGATACTTAAAGGATATACTTTTCTAAGGTATGTTTGCAGTTGCTGACGTTCCTCAAAGTACTTTTGGCGTAAATTCAGCCAAAAATGTTGACTTTTTGAGCAGCGCTTGTGGCGTTTACCATCGTATTGAAATCCGGTCAGGCTTCGCCTGAAATCACTTTACGGGTCCATTCAGCGAAAATATCGGGCCATCTGGCCCAAAATACTGTGAGAAAATTTCGGAAATCACAAAAATAATGTTTATGTAACGTGACTTTAACCCCTATCTCCGTCCTTTTTGACGCACACATTCAAATGGGAAGAGAGAGAGAGAGAGAGAGAGAGAGAGAGAGAAGCGAGGATAGTGCGCATGCGCATCTGCGTCGTCTTTCTTATTTATAAATAATTGCAATTATTCGCACCGTCGTCGTCGCGTACATCGCCGCACTGTGGTCCAAGATTGTTAAAAAGTGGCAAAAAATCAGAAAATATAAATTTCTCATCGATCTGGAAAGACCCCAAGAATATTAAAGGGGGGGGGGTTATGGGGTTTCCCCTCAGAAAACTTATAAGGAGGTCTGAGAGCCCCCGCAAATTAAGTTTGATGTGAGAAAGTGTTTGTCTTCGTGGGGTATTTCCCTATAGTTTATTAAAAACTGATTTTATCCATTTTTATGTCGTTCTATGACCAGTGTGCGCCTACTTCTTTCGTCGCTCCTACAGGGACTTGTATACTGGAGCGAGCGGTGCATAGGAAGAAACGCTCAAACAATTAAGCTTCCCCCTCCTTTCTCGAGTACTTTCCACCTTTCAAGTACTTTCCAGCCAGCGTGTACTTATGTACTGTACCCCCATAAAGCAATTCGCAACGAGTTCAATTCAGCTACTGGTAACGGTATGCTTCTGCCCTCCCCCCCCCTCTTTTTCACCACCCCTTTATAGTGTATCCTTCCGTATGGCTCATTTTTCATGATCGAAGTGTTGATTATTTACTTCATGTCGACCGTAATTCTTACTTCATTATGAAATAGTCTGGAAGGGGGGGGGGGTCTTTTATGTAAGGGTGCTTGTACCTCAAAAGCTGTATGGGGAAGGGGGATTGAATTGAGTGTTAGATCAACGGACGTAAAAAGGCGATCGATTTTGCTAAGAAAATCAGGCTGGCGGCGAAAAATGGTCTGGTAAAAAACATTCTATCGCATCCCTATAGAAAAATCCATTTGAAATGGGTCTGTTGCAAACTTTTGCCACAGCGATATAGAGTGTTACATCTTAAAAAAAATTCACGTAAAAAGTCCGTTGGTGGTATCAGAAAGTCATAAAATGCAGTATTAAACTCACATGAGGCGTTTAACTGAAACCCAAGATGGCGGTAAAATATCGAGCAACCTGTGTGCACGCACCGTGAACATCCATGATGACCAACGTTAACAACCTCACAGCATCGGAGGTTCTGAGTTTGTTTGCGTTGTAATTGGTTGTGAGGTTGGCCATCTTGGATGTGCATGGTGCTTGCATACAGGTTGCTCGATATTTTACCGCCATCTTGGATATCAGTTAAATGCCTCTTGTAAGTTTGTTATTGCATTTTATGACTTTCTCCTGCCACCAAGGGACTTTTCACGCGAGTTTACATGATTTTGATCACTCTATTGATTATGCTCTACTCTAGGAAAAGTTTGCAATAGACCCGTTTTGTGATTTTTTTAGTGTACCCATACGACCATAGGTACTTCTCGTCATTTTAACATGTTTTTTATGCAAGAATCAACTCTTCAATCACCTGTAGCAACATTTTGCAAGAGCATAGCCGTTTGCAGTTAGCAAAGAGCAGTAGCCAGGATATTATTGTCTTTCTCTCTTTTAGCAGTTTTAGCCCAGTAGAACGCATGTGTTTGAAAAATATAGGGGCTGTCACGTGACTCAGCCCCACTTCTGTCCTTTTCTAACACACGCAGTCAAACGGGCAGAGAGAGAGGAAGACAAATCTATATAGCCACGGCTATGCTGCATAGTGTATACTTGGTCTGCATGCATGCAATTTGAAGAAATACACTTATTATTAACGCGCACACGCTCAGTGGAAAATACACGACGATTGTGCATGTGTGTGAGTGAGAAGCGCACAAAGAGGATTCCTCCAGAGTGAGGACTTGAGGAGTTCGGTGCAGGAGTGAAGCTCTGTTTATTTCATAGCCGTAGCCATGAATATACGTATCTTTCTCTCTCTCTCTCTCTCTCTTTCCCCATTTGAACGCATGTGTTAGAAAAGGATAGAAACAGGGGCTGAAGTCACGTGACAGCCCCTTTACCGTTCTTTGTCTAACACATGTGTTCGAATGGGGAAAGAGAGAGAGAGAGAAAGACAGGTTCCTATATGCCCTATTACTGTACTCCAGATCTCGCGGAGAGCAGCAGGGTCTTCGTCCTTTGTGCTCACAAGTTCATCGACTTAATGACTCCCGCCCGACCCCCGCGAGAAGGAGTCCCGAGTCCTGAACCCCCCACCCCCCGCGACCACTCCCTCCCGATCCTCCTTCGCGGATGACGGGGCCCGGGCTCCCCCTCCCCCGCGCCACTTGTGCCTCCCCGCAACCCTTCTCGTGCCGCTCTCTGGCTCCGCAGCAGCAGTGCGGAGATGCAACGCGTTGTCTCTGCACGCCGCGCCGCGTGGACGCGGGTCGCGGGCGCGGCGCGGCGCTCCGCCCTACGCGAAGAGTTTAATTACCTCGTCACAGCTGATCTGAAGCTCAACAGTTAGGCCTCCACAGACGATCGGATTGGATCCTCAAACTAGCTTGCATAAGCAACGCGCTGTAACGATGAAGGGGGTTCATGGAACGTGATTTTGAAACACCAAGGAAGTAGAGCCCTGATGAAATAGCGTCATCCCCCCCCTCTCCTTTGGTTTGGCACATCCAGAAATTTTGGCTCTCACAGAAAATTCAAGGAGCAAAAAAACAAAAAGGTTGTCAAATTTAGTGAGTTTAGGTGAAAAAAGCGTTAAATTTCTTGAAAAATTGGGAACAGAATGTGTTTTTTCCCATAACTTGCCCTGACAGTAAGAGATCGCCCTTGAGGGTCATATCAAAGACTTCAAAGGTCAGAGTTTCACAGACCAAATGCATGAGAATAAGAAGAAGAAATAAGAAGGGTCATCAGATTTTTTTGTCCCCCCCCCCCGGCAAGACCTGACACGACGCCACTGCCCTGATGGAAAGCTCCGGACATATTCACGCAGCCTCTGTTTGTTTGTCTATTTCCTTTCAACCTTAAATAAACAATTTTAATTAATTCAGTGGAAAATTGGGTTTAAAAGAAAGTATACAAGTCTATTTGAGTGACTATTTGGACCCAGAAATTGATGTAACTGTTTATTTTGGAAGAATTTGCTCGATGAAGTAACTGATGTGTAACAGAAACTAGCATAACATTTTCTCAATGAATAGTTGTATTGGAACTTCATTAAAACTGGTTATGTTTTTCTTTTTGGTTCTTTTTTTTGCGCTTTTTCGCCCTAATTTTGCATTACTGTTTCATTTCTAAAGGAAGAAGCAGAAGTGCAAAGATGAGTATCCCGTAACTGACTTTCCGTTTTCTAAAATAGAAATTACTTTCGGCCTGTACTTTGACATTAATCGAGCGGTAGCACTCTGGTGGCAGAAATCGGCACTAAACGCTGAAGAATCTCCTTTTGTTTTCGCCTCTTTGTAAAAACACCGGCGACGCGACGTACTTATTACTTCTGAGGACACCGTCAATCGCATGACCACAAATTCAGGAACATTATAAGTTATAACATCATTAAAACTAAAAGTCATCGCTGTTACTTTGTCTTTGAATGTAATGCGATCGGTCGGGCTGATTGGCAACACCAACATTTGGGTGCGATCACAAAGAGGTTGTTCCAGCTCCCATAAGGAATGGGCTATCGGCAAAAAAATTTCATATTTTCAGAGTCGATAGAACTCGTCAAGACGCGTTCAACGATGGCCAGTTTTTTAATTTTGGTCAACTAGTAAGGGGGGGAGGGGGGTCCAAAGTCAAAACCTTCAAAGTCCCATAACTTTCGCCCAAATCAATATTTTGACTTGTACTTTGCGCCAAAAGATTTGTCTTAAAAAGAGCTTTCGATTGATGTGTATGAAAATTAAATTATACAAATTTTAAACCAATTTTTTTCAATTTTTACAATTTTTCCAACTTGAAATTTTTGGTTTTTTGAGCCTGAAAAATACGCGCAACGGGTTGAGGAGAATAAAAAACTATGGGAATAAAAGTCAAAGCTATGCTCTTTTGAATGGCACAAACCGCGATCCGGGGAAATGCTCCGTTCAAAAGTTATAAGCGCTTAAAGTTGCGCACCTCCGAAATCACGGTGCGTTCAGTGCATGTTTTCAATGGCGCGCGTCACCCTCGCTCACCGGAGATCGGTACGCGCCATTGAAAACACGCACTGAACGCACCGTGATTTCGGAGGTGCGCAACTTTAAGCGCTTATAACTTTTGATCGGAGCATTTCCCCGGATCGCGGTTTGTGCCATTCAAAAGAGCATAGCTTTGACTTTTATTCCCATAGTTTTTTATTCTCCTCAACCCGTTGCGCGTATTTTTCAGGCTCAAAAAACCAAAAATTTCAAGTTGGAAAAATTGTAAAAATTGAAAAAAATTGGTTTAAAATTTGTATAATTTAATTTTCATACACATCAATCGAAAGCTCTTTTTAAGACAAATCTTTTGGCGCAAAGTACAAGTCAAAATATTGATTTGGGCGAAAGTTATGGGACTTTGAAGGCTTTGACTTTGGACCCCCCTCCCCCCTTACTAGTTGACCAAAATTAAAAAACTGGCCATCGTTGAACGCGTCTTGACGAGTTCTATCGACTCTGAAAATATGAAATTTTTTTGCCGATAGCCCATTCCTTATGGGAGCTGGAACAACCTCTTTTCCACAAAAGAACAAACTAATCCCGAGAGAGAGGAATTGAGACGATCTGGATGTTCGGCGAGAGCGAGAGAGAACCCGATATCCTGGACCGCCAAGAGAACACACGAATGTATGTATCAGTAAGTTTCTGTATGTGAGTGTGTGAGTGTGTATGAATAAATTAAAACAAGTTCGTCTCGAGTCTCGAAAGGATTCTTGACCCCATCCATGTCCGTCGCCCATTGCCTATATGTATACATGTATATATGTACTATGCCTAACGCAAGAAAACCATTGGGGTGTTACTAATATGAATTTCCGGAGAGCTTCGAATACATCACGTCCCCGGGGCCCCTAAAGCTGCATCCACGCCGCATGTAAAATACTGCATGCGCTTTTACACTCATAAGTTTTATACATATATTGTATATTATATACTTGTACACGAACAATATACTACGTATGAATGTTGATTGTTGAATGTTGACTCAACCGCACGGCCCCGCCGCCATGCCTCTGCAAATCTGCGCCCAGGAAATATGATACTTTTTTGACTTACGACTGTTCTCAGCGATTTATTCATTTTTGGACGAAACAGGGTTGAAAAAAAAAATAATACAAGGGGTGTCCCAAAAGTAAGTGTACTGATGCTGTCATTTCAAAACTATTCTACCTAGAGACTTGATCTTGGTTTTATTTTAAAGATCAAATCATTTTCTATCGATTGAAACCAAGATCAGTTCATTTCATTAAAAATTAAAAAAGTTATGACGGTTTTTGTGATGAGTGAACGCGCGCCGCCTATAGGTTTTTGACAATAATTGTTGAATTGTTTTCTTCTCACCTCTTACACATTTCCAATGAACTTTTGAAGAAAAATCTGCTTGTGAAGTGTTGCAAATTGCTTTTTTTTATAGTTAAGGCACGATTTATCAGTATTCTGTAGCAGACAACAAGACCATTAACAGTGAATATACTACTGTGTTGTCTTGGCTGAGTTGCGAAAGGACATTACGCAAAAAAGGTCTAACTTAAAGAATTCATGGATTTTGCATCAGGACAATGCGCAGCTGCATAAATCAAATTTTACCCGTGAATTTTTAGAGAAAAATGATATTAAACTGTTGAGACATCCTCCGTACAGTCCAGATCTCGCACCATGCGACTTCTGGCTGTTTCCAACATTGAGGAGGGATCTTTGTGGACGAAGATTTGAGACTAAAGCTGAAATCAAGACAGCAGTTCAAAAAACCCTGAAAAAAATTCCCGAAGAATAATGTAAGAAAACTTTTCTTAGAAAATGGGAGGAAATAATGTACAAATGTCTGGAAAGTGACGGAAAATACTTTGAGAAGCAACCGGAAATTCAGATGAAGTCGGGGGATAGCGGAGAAGAGGACTTATAATTGGTAAGAAATTATTTTTGTCAAAAACCTATAGGCGGCGCGCGTTCACCTGTCACAAAAACCGTCATAACTTGTTTAATTTTTAATGAAATGAACTGATCTTGGTTTTGATCGATAGAAAATGATTTGATCTTTAAAATAAAACCAAGATCAAGTCTCTGGGTAGAATAGTTTTGAAATGACAGCATCAGTACACTTACTTTTGGGACACCCTTTGTATGAATGAATAAATCTGGATGAAAATCTCACCCTCGTTAAAAAAAAAAAAAAAAAAAAAAAAAAAACAGAATTTCGTTTTACCATTTTTTTCTTGACCCACTGCACTATGGTTTGAGATCGGATAAAAGTGGCAAAAAACTAGTGAAAAGAAGTAATAAAAAAGCATCATTTTCGACCGTTTAAGTTTCAAGCTGAATTTAAAACCAGTGGCAATGCGTACGATTTGGCAACGTTCCTTTTTCCCTCTTAAACTCATAAGAAAGGTCGAAATGCCTGGTCATCGCTGATGACTGAAGCGTTCGACCTTTTCGGTGAATTTAAATGGAGAAAATACATGGTTGCCAATTTCGCGCCTCGCTACTGATAGTGGCATTTCTAGGTTTAAATTACTTTTAAAAAGTTGTTCTTCAAACGTTATTAATGATTAACTGACGACAAAACCTTATAATTTTTGGCCACTTTTTGACGATTCCAAAACCGTATAGTGCGCTGATAAAAACTAGCTTTCATGTCGGAAAATGCGAACATCGACTGCATCGGAATGCTTATTTAAAGTCATCGCCGTTTCCAGCAGTCGCGAAAAGATTACAGATCAGCGTATCTTCATGCTGTACAGTGTCAGTGTCAGTCATACACTGAACTGAACTGTTTAGTGTTTAATCTTTTCTCAACCGGTGGAATTATCGGTGAATTGCGAAAAATGTCATTGATTATTCGCAAAACGGCAGCTCTATATTCCTCAGCCAGTCAGGCGTTTTCCCGCAGCCTCTGGTGTTTTATATCCAAAGCAGCTGTTTCCGTCGCGTCTTGGTTTTACAGTTCCAATTTCTGCGGGCTTGAGGACCACATGTTCGACCGCCTAAGCTTAATGATAATTAGGCATTCAACAAGACATGTCTCACCAGACTCGACTGGATATCGGTGTGTGTGTGTGTGTGTGTGTGTGTCTGTGCGCCAATTCAGCGTCCTCGGTTTTACGCCTCGAAGGACTCTTCCCATCTTTTTTCAAGCATTTAAATCGTTGCAAGGCCAGCCATTGTTGGCAGGTTAGGAGTAAAAAATGCACACAGATTCTATATGTTCACGGAGAAAATTTTCTGATTGATGTTACGGAACGTATTAAGAAATTGGGGTAAAATAAAATTCCTTTTAAAATAATAAGAATTCATATTGATTCAACGAGAATTATCATTTTATCATTGGTCCATAATTGAACGATTCAGAAGAATCACAAGAAAAAATCGTTGTATCAATAAGAACTCTTATTATTTTAAAAGGAATTTATTTTTATCTCAGTATTAATAATACATTAATAATATGTTAATAAATTTATAAATTTATAATTTAAAATATAATATTTATGATTCATTAATAATACCAGAAATTTTTCTCCGTGTATAATTTAATACAAGTAAAATATTAAGTTGGGAACCAGGCCAAGATGAATTCCCAATTTAATATTTTACTTGTATTGTGTTTTTGGCTCTTTTGTTTGTAATCGATTTTAATTTATAATTTATTGTAAAGTGTGTAATATTTTTTTTTTTTTTTTTTTTTTTTTTTTTTTTTTGCAAAATTTGGCACATCTATAAGGTCCCGAAGCCCGAAGGCCCGCTTCCACGTAAATCCTCGCTCAAAAAATAAGAAGTTCGTCTCCACTGACGATTTACCTAAGTGCCTCGTTTTGATTGTGATTGATCGTCTAGGAATCCGTGCCCTCTTACCTCCATCTTCATTTAAATCCATGTAAAAGTAACGATCGTAAGGATGGTCACTTGAACCGTCTGAGGATCGATTTGTTTGCGTGTGTGTATGTGGACTACGGAGGGCGATAGATTTACAAAATTTCATGAGCCGCCATTGTCCATCATACGTATCCATAAATATCCATTTGGATCTGATGATATAAAGCTTTTAAAATATTACGACATTATGAATTCCGTCGGCCGAGAAAAATCAGTATTCTACTATGTTACTGCAGACAGAATCAAGACTCACGCATGACCGAAACCGTGATCGCGCACCTAAAAGGTCACTACTAGGCATGAATTAAACTTTCATCGGAGAACAATCAAACAATCAAACATAGCCGATCGTCGAAGGGAAAATTGGGAACTCGCGGATTCAAGCGCCAAAAATGCACGCTCTATATCGTTCTCCTGTTTTCCTTCTTTATAGACTGTTTTAGTAGAGCGATATATCGTATCGATTGCCGTCCGAGGGCCTCTGGTTCCAAACAAACTCGGGTTTCAATGAAATTTTCCCCATAAGCGAACTTTTGAACGGAAATTTAGGGTAATAAATCAAAAAATTTAAATGCGACCTTTTTGCGATTATTAATTCTACGTGCTTGAAAATGCTTGAGTATGCCTGGTTCCTTGACTAAAACTGCCGAAATTAATAAGATATTACAGATTAAATGTTGCATTTGTAGGTTAGAATCGCCCGAAATCCCGCCAAATTCCACAACAACAACAATAACATTTGGGTGATTCCAACCTCCAAACGCATCGTTTAATCTGTAATATCTTGTTGATTCCGGCATTTTTACGGGTGGAACCAGGCAATACTAAGCATTTTCGAGGATGTAGAATTCATAATCGCAAAAAGGTCGCATTAATTGTTTGATTTAATTCCCTAAATTTCCGTTCAAAAGTTCGCTTCAGGGCCGGATTTAATGCGCGGCGACCGGGGCGCGCGCCCGGGGCTAGGGTGACTCTTTTTTTTGAAAGTTTCGAAAATTTAACCTCCAGTTCTCTAAAAACGTGCTATGAGGCATAAAAATCAAGAATATTTGTCGAAAAAAAAATTAAAATTTTTTTAGAGGTCTCTCAAGCGGCATAAAGGGGGTAAGTGCAAAATTTTCAACTACACAATAGTATAGTCGATTTTTTATGTAAAAAGCAATAATGCTGCCCTTTAGGGCGAAAATTTCGTCCGTTTGACCGTATCTTGAAGCGTTTACCGGGAAAAAGTCAATTAGAGAGGGCGCAATTGCAAGTTTGCGCGCGCGCGAGGAGCTTAGCGGCGCGTGGCCGGGGCAGCACGTTAAACGATCGTCGCGCGCGCAGTTGGTAGGCAGATTGATCATGGATATTCTCTACATACGTGCAAAGGCGTATTGGCGCTCTTTTTCACCTTATATAGAAAATATGTGCGTCAAATTATTAACTGGATAATATGGAGACAGAGACAGAAAAATGCAATTTTAGAGGTAATCGTTGCCTTGTTCTGTATTACAAAAATTTAAAAAATAAATAAATTAATACAGTCGTCAAAAACATAAAATATCTTGAACTAAAACGACTAAGGTGGCCCCCGTAGCCGACGCCTGACAACCCTGAAATGTACCAGTACCAGACACCCCTTTTTACTATGTGAAAAATATTAGTTTAGTGGCAATTTTGATGTTTTGCGTAGGTATTGATTTCGAATGTTTCACAGTTGAAGTCTCAGAAAAAACCACACAAAACATCAGTATTGCCACCAAACTAGTACTTTTACAGTGTGAAAAAAGGGTGTCGAGTACTGTTGCAAGTCGGCTACTGGGGGGGGTTTACCATAAAATAAACTAAATTGTCGCACAACTAAAAAGGTTTGAAAAAAAAAGTCTTAGCATTATAATTTTTTTAAGTCATGGACGGAAATTTTTCTGGACCGTTTCCCTAAATATATGTAGTTTGGAGAGGTAAATGCATAAAATTTCTGTAAACCCTTGAGACTCTTTTTAAAAAACAAAATAGGTGCGATCAAACCAAAAAAAAGAGTGAACGTGAAAAAGTAAAAGTAAATAGTAAAAAAAGAGTCAATCGATATGGGTTCAATGAATTTTTATGAGACACTTTGACCACAGAATATATTACCGAAAAAGTAAAATATTTCCCTCATATCACGACTCACAGATCACGGACGCCACAGAAATTTTATGCATTTACCTCTCCAAACTACATATATTTAGGGAAACGGTCCAGAAAAATTTCCGTCCATGACTTGAAAAAATTATAATGCTAAGACTTCTTTTTTCAAACCTTTTTAGTTGTGCGACAATTTAGTTTATTTTATGGTGAACCCCCCCAGTAGCCGACTTGCAACAGTACTCGACACCCATTTTTCACACTGTAAAAAGTACTAGTTTGGTGGCAATACTGATGTTTTGTGTGGTTTTTTCTGAGACTTCAACTGTGAAACATTCGAAATCAATACCTACGCAAAACATCAAAATTGCCACTAAACTAATATTTTTCACATAGTAAAAAGCGGGTGTCTGGTACTGGTACATTTCAGGGTTGTCAGGCGTCGGCTACTGGGGCCACCTTAGTCGTTTTAGTTCAAGATATTTTATGTTTTGACGACTGTATTAATTTATTTATTTGTTAATTTTGTAATACAGAACAAGGCAACGATTACCTCTAAAAATTGCATTTTTCTGTCTCTGTCTCCATATTATCCAGTTAATAATTTGACGCACATATTTTCTATATAAGGTGAAAAAGAGCGCACAATACGCCTTTGCACGTATGTAGAGAATATCCATGATCAATCTGCCTACCAACTGCGCGCGCGACGATCGTTTAACGTGCTGACCCGGCCACGCGCCGCTAAGCTCCTCGCGCGCGCGCAAACTTGCAATTGCGCCCTCTCTAATTGACATTTTCCCGGTAAACGCTTCAAGATACGGTCAAACGGACGAAATTTTCGCCCTAAAGGGCAGCATTATTGCATTTTACATAAGAAATCGACTATACTATTGCTGTAGTTGCAAATTTTGCACTTACGCCCTTTATGCCGCTTGAGAGACCTCTAAAAAAATTTTAATTTTTTTTTTCGACAAATATTCTTGATTTTTATGCCTCATAGCACGTTTTGAGAGAACTGGAGGTTAAATTTTCGAAACTTTCAAAAATAAGAGTCACCCTACCCGGGGCCCCCACCACGAAGGGGCCCCCACCACAAACCAGGTACCCTTTTTTTTGTATTGATGGTTGATGAACTTCCTTTTTTCCATCATTACAATACTGTAACAGTCCGGCAATGTTGGAAGTGCAGCTTTTTGTAAAATAACCCTTAAAAAAATAAAAAGAACATTAAAAAATACTAACGAAACTTTAAAAATTACTAACGACTTTTTTATCAGGGTAATAATTTACTTCTTTTACTCGATATGCCTTTAAAAGTAGGGACTTTATAATTTATTATTCCTAAGATTTACCGGGAGGGGGGCCCCCATCAAAGACCGTCCTTAATAGAGAATTGAAAGACCTTTAATTTAAGACCAAGTTTGACTTCCTAGCTACAATAGAACTGGAGTTATGGCAATTTGAAATTGGGGGGGTCCTCCGCGAAGGGGGGTTTTTTCTCAACTTTGAGCCCCCGTAACTCCGGTTCTATTGGAGGTAAGGAGCTGAAATTTTCAAGGAATACTCATACCACATAACTCAACAACTATGCCAAGTTTCATCAAAATCGGAGATGGTGACCAAAATAGCTTGGTTGATTTGATGTGGAATGACTCAGGTCCACCGCCCCGGGGCCCCCTGCAACCTAAATCTGCCCCTGGTTCGCTTATGGGGAAATTACATTGAACCAGAGTGTGTTTGGAACCAGAGGCCCTCGGACGGCAATCGATACGATATATCGCTCTACTAAAACAGTCTATATACAATGTTGCTAGCCTCTAAAAAACAAAAAACAAAAAGCATGAAACAAAAAACAAAAAAACCAAAAACGGATTGCTCGCAGATTGCAGGAGCAGGTCAATGCCACAAAAATCGTCGCCGAGTCGAATCGAGTCGCAAGCCTCGTCGACGGCCATGACGAAGGCAAGTGAGAATGGAGACGCGATATCGGACGAAGTAAGTACTTACAAGTTCACTCCCGAGATTCAAGGTCACCGCCCGCCGCGACACCGCGACCGCCATCACCACCGGCGGCCGCAAGTTCCACTACCCATCCGTCTGTCCTGTTTGTCGCAACGCTTCACCGCCCGCCGACCAAACCGAATTTGGTTTTTTCTTTTTTTTTTTTTTTTTGGTTACTCCGATGGATCCCACGGTGTGCATATTGCAGCGATTCAACGATTTAAACTGCACCGGCCGCGGCGGCGCGGTGGCACCCATGTCCGCACGATGCCATCGATGCATTACACCAAAATGTCAAGTCACATCTCACATCGCGACCGCGGAACTGAGGATGCGTTCCAATGCAAGCACTTCTGAGAACAGCCACGGACCTACGTCGACGATTCACATTCCACAATATTGCCGATATATTCTCTGAGGAATGTCTCGAGGTAATTCCAGGGTCGATTGGTTTGAAGTGGTGCAACCACCACGTCGCGCTGTTAATAGAACGTCAAGGGTTTTTTTTGGTTGGAATTGATGAATTTTTGCAGTAGGTACGTATGGAAGATACCCTGAAAGTTTTAAGCTCAGGGCTTTCAAAACGTATTTTCTGCTCCTCCGGGGCATAGCCTGAATTATTTTGAATGGGGAAACAGATTACCAAGCAGACCTGTTCTCCTCGCGGTCCTACAATCGCAAACGCGGCGTAGGGCTCTCAAAACGTCCCCTCTGCTCTTCCGGAGCACAGCCTATGTTATTTTAAATGGGGAATTAGACTTACGAGTACACCTGTTGTTTTTACGGTCTTCGTATCGCAAGAGTGGCGGAGGGGTCTCAAAACGTCTCGTCTGCTCTTCCAGGGCATAGCCTATGTATTTTTAATGGTGAAGTAGACTTACGAGCAGACCTGTTGTTTTCGCGATCCTCTAATCGCAAACGCGGCGCAGGGCTCTCAAAACGTCCCCTCTGCTCTTCCGGGGCACAGCCTATGTTATTTTAAATGGGGAATTAGACTTACGAGTACACCTGTTGTTTTTGCGGTCCTCTAATCGCAAGCGCGGCGCAGGGCTCACAAAACGTGTCCTCTGCTCTTCCGGGGCGTAGCCTACGTATTTTCAATGGGAAAATAGACTTCCGAGCAGACACGTTGTTTTTGCGGTCCTCTAATCGCAATCGCGGCGCAGGGCTCTCAAAACGTCCCCTCTGCTCTTCCGGGGCATAGCCTGTGTTATTTTCAATGGGGAATTAGACTCACGAGTACACCTGTTGTTTTTGCGGTCCTCTAATCGCAAGCGCGGCGCAGGGCTCACAAAACCTCTCCTCTGCTCTTCCGGGGCGTATCCTATGTATTTTCAATGGGAAAATAGTCTTACGAGCAGGCCCGTCACATCTAATTCCCGGGCCCTGGTACCAACTGGGCTTTCGGAATTCGGGCCCCCTTTTGGTGGGTCCTGGGTAGGGTTCTAGGGGGGGGGGCGCCGGGCCCCTCTGAAGCCCGGGCCCTGGACCTGTGGGTCCCTTGTCCCCCCCCCGCATGAGACGGGCCTGCTTACGAGCAGACACGTTGTTTTTGCGGTCCTCTAATCGCAATCGCGGCGCAGGGCTCTCAAAACGTCCCCTCTGCTCTTCCGGGGCACAGCCTATGTTATTTTAAATGGGGAATTAGACTTACGAGTACACCTGTTGTTTTTGCAGTCCTCTAATCGCAAGCTCGGCGCAGGGCTCACAAAACGTCTCCTCTGCTCTTCCGGGGCGTAGCCTATGTATTTTCAATGGGAAAATAGACTTACGAGCAGACACGTTGTTTTTGCGGTCTTCTAATCGCAATCGCGGCGCAGGGCTCTCAAAACGTCCCCTCTGCTCTTCCGGGGCATTGCCTATGTTATTTTCAATGGGGAAATAGACTTACGAGCAGAGCCGTTGTTTTTGCGGTCGTCTAATCGCAAACGCGGCGCAGGGCTCTCAAAACGTCCCCTCTGCTCTTCCGGGGCATAGCCTATGTTATTTTCAATGGGGAAATAGACTTACGAGCAGACCCGTTGTTTTTGCGGTCGTCTAATCGCAAACGCGGCGCAGGGCTCTCAAAACGTCCCCTCTGCTCTTCCGGGGCATAGCCTATGTTATTTTCAATGGGTAAATAGACTTACGAGCAGACACGTTGTTTTTGCGGTCCTCTAATCGCAATCGCGGCGCAGGGCTCTCAAAACGTCCCCTCTGCTCTTCCGGGTTATAGCGTGTGTTATTTTCAATGGGGAAATAGACTTACGAGCAGACCTGTTGTTTTTGCGGTCCTCTAATCGCAATCGCGGCGCAGGGCTCACAAAACGTCCCCTCTGCCCTTCCGGGGCATAGCCTTTGTTATTTTAAATGGGAAAATAGACTTACGACTTACATTAGGCCGTAGCTCCCTCCTTTTCTGACGCACACGTTCAAATGGGAGGAGAGAGAGGCAGACAGACAGATTCCTGTATCCACCCATGGGGTCCCATGGGGTCCCATGGGTGCAGTCCTTTGCACTGCGAGTGGAAAATAACTCCCGATCCTTTAAACGAGCCGAAAGACAGAGACAGAAAAATAAAAGAGGGGGAAAAATTGTTGTCACGAGTTACCGTTTTAAGGTGATGATCGAACCCCTGAAAACGGCGGTGCGGTGCTTTCTGCGTCACAATTTATGTTAATTTCATCGGAATTAATGGTTACTTTTACTGCAGTTATGCAAGTCGGTACCATCGCCGACAACGACCGCTGGTGCATACTTCCAGTCCAAGTGCCTTTCTAAGAAGTTAGAACACTCGTGCATTCCGCAAAACCTATACTGCCGATATTTTCCTGCGAAAGTAAAAGTATACTTTGTTGATGAAAGTACAATGTATAATGGGTCTACTGCATACTCTTGATACATCATTGCGGAGGGTTGGTTCTGGAGGCTGATTATGAACGATCCTATGTATCGTAATGCTATAGAGTCGATGATCGAGTGCGTGTTATCTTATGAGTGGTGCCATTCCGAAAGGTTTCATTCCGATAGAAACCCTCCCATCTCTACGGAAATTCTCCGATGACTCCTGAGCTAGAGTGTACTGTAAGACCCGCGAGTATGTATTCTCAACGACGCCATGTTCGCTTAGCGAAATCGACCGCGCGGTTATAGAAGACAGTTTTGGCGCGTCGCTTTTTTCATATAAGACGAGGCACGCTTCCCTTGCTATAAAAATATGTTGATTAGCTCATTTTGCTGTTTAAAATATACAATCACGATTAATTTTGCACCGAAAATATTACTAATAAATACGACACGACTGAAGAAACGCGATTGCTCACTCAATGTTTACATTCCTGATATGTTGATCGCAAAGACATTATATCATATACATATAGACGGAGTGCATCCTTGAGGCAAGCTTGCGGTACCTCGCGTGTTCACCAAAAATGATCACCAGTCATCAGCCTGCTCAACGGTTGCATCAAAACTTAAATTGGTAATCTTTTTAGTTATAATCTTTGGCAAAACTGGTGACAAACAAACCGACGCCATTTTGAGAGTGAATGGAAGCTGCACACTATTTCAAATTTTGTGAGTTATTTGAAGCTTTTTTTGATCTTACATCATACTGTTGTCAAAATGATGGTCATTAAATAGTGTTTTATCCATCTTCGATCTCGATTTGTATAAAGTAGTAAGTTTGGATTCAGAGGTTATGTTCGTTTGTTTGTCACCAGTTGAAGGTTCCTCCCCCAATTTCGAAAGTGGACTCGCCCGTCTGCCTACTGTAGTGTACGGTAAGTTTGCCTCACCCAGCTCAATGTTACGGTATAGGATGCACTCCGTCTATATGATATAATGTCTTTGGTTGATCGCCGCAATTTTCGGTTAGCCTCAGCTCTCTCAGAAGTAGCATTGATCGGGAAAACTCGGGTCTTATAGTATACTCTATCCTGAACTATCGCGGAGAATTTCCGGAGAGATGGGAGGGTTATTTCTATCGAAATGAAACCTTTCGGAATGGCACCACTCATAAGATAACACGCACTCGAACATCGACTCTAAAGCATTATTACGATACGACCTATCATAATCAGCGTGCAGGTGTGAAATCGCGTGAAAATTACAATGAGAGCATCAAACAGTCTCAAAATCCATGCATAAACCCACGAAAGGCGTTTAAAGGAAAGCCTAAGATGGCGGTTAACAGGGCGAATCAACCCTGCATGCATTCACCACGAGCAGAAAAAAAAAGTTCTGATGGATAGAATGTAAACAAAATGACTCCCTTCCTCAAAGTATCTACATTTTGTGTCAGTCCGTGTGTTTTTTGTTTTTTTTTTTCTCTCCGGTAAATTTTACTTCCTCCTTACTGTTTATAATTACACGGAGAAAAAGTTCTGGTTGAAACTACCGAACGTATTATTAAGAATGGGGGGGGGGGAGAGAAATTCCTTTTAAAATAATTAGAATTATTATTGATCCTACGATTCTTTCTTGAGATTCTTCTGAATCATCAGAACGTTCATAGAGTCCCTTGATGGAAATATTGTATAGGGAGTACCGACACGAGCTCAACGAGTTGTGATTGGTCGTTGGTTTTAGGCTCTCACGGAGTCGAGCAGGAGTCGACGACATCGAAGGCTCCACACGAAAGGAGTCGATTCGTAGAGGAACGTATGGGAACGGACCGGAATGCCGGCAAATCCGCCAGTCCACCACTGGTCCACTGTCGACCTTAACCTTCGAATGCGTTCACGCGGTCGACAAAATCGACTCCTGTCAAAATGCATGAAGTGTCGTGTCGGTACTCCCTATACAATATTTCCATCAAGGGACTCTAAACGTTCAATTGGACCGATGCTAATTCTCGGTGAATCAAGAAGAATTCTTATTATTTTAAAAGGAATTTCTTTCTACCCCAATTTCTAAATACGTTCCGTTCAATCAGAAATTTTTCTCCGTGTACTACATGGTTAATATTTCAACAGACACTTCTTTTCGTCGGCACCGGCAACCCGCAGTGCTTAAATCCATTGTAATAAGTATTGCAGATAGTCTACCTGTTTCAGAATAAGGCGTCATCTAAAATTCCTTAATTTGTTGACTGTACTTAAAATTATTTACGTACTTGCGCACGCCTTTTCTGTTTTATGTGATAAATAGAAACTTTCCACGGCACGTTTTCTTCGGAGAGTTATCCTTGTTAAAAATTCTGTTTGATCCATCAAAGGAAAACTGTATACGTTTCTTGAGTCAAAATTTCCGCGAATTATTTACTGTCTGTGACTTCTGTGAGGAAGGGGAGCGTTTCTTGTTAACGCTGAAGTTCTAATGTCATATTTCGGTTCATTAATTCTAACTTTTATTGGTACAGTCACTGTCTCACTATTTCGCGAATCGCGTGCATAGTGATTTTTTTTATTTGATTGTGCAGAGATATTGTGCTAACCTAACCTAACCTATCCGTTTTTATTGTTTTGTTGCAGGTGAGTCATGTTGCATAGTTTCTCTGCATTGTTCTGGGGTATTATGTCATCATACTAGTCAATACTCATCGGTAAGTTGTTATCAAGAAGAATTTTTATGTATGAAACGGCGGAAATAATTGGGCTCTTGCTAAATTTTGCTATATTAGCGATTTGAATATAGTTAATTCTTGAGTAAAAAGGAACGAAAATGACGATGGGATTTTAATGTAAAATCTTGCGAAGTTCACTCGAAGACTCACAAAAAGTCTTTAAAGTTTAAAGCGTAATGGCGGAGCTCAGTGGCGTAGCGTGCAATTTGGCAACATTATATTAGTCCATTTAAACCCATGCAAAAGGTCGAATTGTCTGAACCCCCCCCCCCCTTTGACACCAACATTTTTCCTTAAAAAAAAGGTCATTTTTTGCGTTTTCAGACAAAGGGGTTCATTCAAAATCGGCATTTTTCGCCCACGGCTTGTTTTTGACGAAACTTTGGGGATCGATTGGGGTTACTATTAATAGTGAATCCTGAAATTTTCGCGACCCAAAACCAATTTTTAGAGGGGGGGCGGGGGGTCAAAGTTGAAACCTTCAAACTCAAATATCTCGCTAACGAATAAAGCTTTTGAAATTTGGTTTGCGCGAAAAAACGTGAAATTAAATTTCCTTTCTTTTGACTACCCACATGTTCCACAAAATTTTAAACAAACACTTGCAATTTGCAATTTTTTGATTTTCAAGCTCAAATTTTTTTACAAATTTTGAAATTCTGAAAAAACGCATTCTTCGATTTTGATCTCTATGAGATATGTTATTCTCTAGGGAATTTGCTACAATTTAGTCTAAACCGCATGTTGGGGAAACTTTTCGTTTCTGAGTTATGAATTTTTAAAGTTTCAAAAATCGCAATTTTAGCGTTCGCAGTGACAGCGACGAAACCCAAAAAAATTATTTCTCCGCTTCTAATCAACAAAGCTTGATGAAAATTGGGATATAGGGGTTTTGAAGGTCGCAAAATTCAATTCTGCTATCAGATTTGAAGAATTTTGAAATCCAAGATGGCTACCAAGCAGATGGGTTTGCAGCAATCTTGGATTTCAAAATTCTTTAAATCTGATAGCAGAATTGAATTTTGCGACCTTCAAAACCCCTATATCCCAATTTTCATCAAGCTTTGTTGATTAGAAGCGGAGAAATATTTTTTTTGGGTTTCGTCGCTGTCACTGCGAACGCTAAAATTGCGATTTTTGAAACTTTAAAAATTCATAACTCAGAAACGAAAAGTTTCCCCAACATGCGGTTTAGACTAAATTGTAGCAAATTCCCTAGAGAATAACATATCTCATAGAGATCAAAATCGAAGAATGCGTTTTTTCAGAATTTCAAAATTTGTAAAAAAATTTGAGCTTGAAAATCAAAAAATTGCAAATTGCAAGTGTTTGTTTAAAATTTTGTGGAACATGTGGGTAGTCAAAAGAAAGGAAATTTTATTTCACGTTTTTTCGCGCAAACCAAATTTCAAAAGCTTTATTCGTTAGCGAGATATTTGAGTTTGAAGGTTTCAACTTTGACCCCCCGCCCCCCCTCTAAAAATTGGTTTTGGGTCGCGAAAATTTCAGGATTCACTATTAATAGTAACCCCAATCGATCCCCAAAGTTTCGTCAAAAACAAGCCTTGGGCGAAAAATGCCGATATTGAATGAACCCCTTTTACCAAATTAGTATCTTTGGACCCCCCCTTGACAATTTTCGACCCCCGGACCCCCCCCCCCTTCTTAAAAAAATTCCTGGCTACGCCACTGAAACTATGGCACCACTTGATTCTGCTTTTTCGGGGTGGCTTTGCACCTTTTTTCTGATACTGCATACGAGTATAACAACAATTTTTTGTTCTTGCACTGACAGCTATAGCTATTCTCAGTAGCGTCGCGTGCCATCTGGCAACAATGCAACTGCTCCATTGAAACTCATTAGATATATCGAATTTTCATTGTGCACTGTGCACCCCCTGAATTCGATATTTTACATGAGTTTAAATGGATAGAATACATTGTTGCCGAATTGCACGCGACGCCACATGGCTACTCTTTAAAATTGTCCTACTTCCGTCAAACGAACCTTCGCGCTTCGATCGTCCGATTAGGAGTGTCAAAGGAGACAGAAATTGCTGTGACTGTGACGTGACAACCGAAAGCTCGTTAGAAAGGTGTTCTTTGAAAAATCGTTTAAATGCAATTATCACATTCTCTCTCTCCGGCTCTGGAAATCGTTAAATTGAATGCGCACTTTAATACGCATTTGTCGAATTGTCTAATTTGAATAATTTATTAGAGCAGTTTCCAGACTTCGCGCTGTCTGTTTCTCATTTTCGTGACTCTGCGGGAAGCATTGTCAGAACAGTAGTCTCTGAGTGTTGTTTGGCACTAGAGAGAGGACATTCAGTCATTCACTCTCTTATGAATACCGAAGAGAGAGCCGATTCAGTATAGCTTGAAATCATATCTTGATTTCGTTCTTATAAAATGATAAATTCGGAGTTTCTTGCGACCTAGAAAAGCCCACATATAGTTTTTATCATAGAATAATACAATCAGAATAGAAACTCCCGCACAAGAGCCAATGGGGCAGTTGCAAGGGTCAAAAATTTTGTGTTTTTTATAATGAAAATGATAGTACTTGATAAGCTGAAAACAATAGTGCCTTTGGTTTTTTTCTAAGTGTCTCGGTTTTGGAGATACAATCGTATAAAGTTGCAAAACATCGTGGGTGTAGTGACGTCACTACGCGGAATTCCCATTTAAAACAATGTATTTTGGGCCAAAATCTCATCTCCGGAACAGTGGGACTTGATTAGAAACCAAAGGCATCTTTTTTCTCAGCTCATCAAGTACTTTCATTTTCTTTATAAAAAACTGAACATTTCGGACCCTTGCAACTGCCCCATATGGAAACACTTTTTCGGCAATTTCAATGAAATTTGAAATTATTTAAACTGACAGGAATGGAGCTCTTGCAAACTTTTGCTACAGGGGATTGGAAAGTTGATTCATTCCTTTAAATCTGTAACAATGACGATGAGTACACAAAAAAAAAAATCACGAAATTAACTCTGAGAATCGGGCTGAATGGTGGAAAGACGTAGGTAGTACACTACACGCTGGTATCATGGGAGATCTTTTCCAGAGTATTATAGGAGGGTCTGGGGCCGGGGGGGGGGGGGTGTCCCCAAGATAATTTTGATGTGAGAAAGTATTCGTGGAGTATTTCCTACACTCATCCTACAGTTTATTTCCTCAAGTACTTACTGTACCAAATGTCTGCTTGCAAGGTCGTTCAAATTCCGTCAGTTTTTCAAATAATTCAACTCCCGCCCATTCTTCACCTTTGCCTCCCGCAAGAGTCGATTTCCGGTTCACCTTTGAGCTTGTGCAATTGCGGCACTTTTCGCCGTAGATCTTGAGGATCTTTGGGGGGGGGGGGGGTCGGTGGTGGCGGTTACTCAATAGTTAACGACAACTCAACGGTCACCGCTTGGTGAGTGTTGACCCGCTTCCATAGGTGCATTCGAACGGTCTTCGATTCCCGGCTTGTGTGATGTAATTTATATGTTGAATCTTGATGATTCGCGTTTCCTTTTGGCCTCAGCGTGCAAAGCGAGGGCGCGGGCGGTCCCCGACTCCCCCCCCCCCTCCGGGTCCCCTGATCGCCTTGGTCGATGTTTGCAGGAGTAAAGAGCGCGTTGTCTTGATGAGAGTGAATCGGGGGGGGGGGGGGGAGGAGGTGGTCAATTAAGGGGTATCTGGAATGAAGGCCTAGGGAGGGGTCATGAAATGCCAGGTAAGCTCTATCTTAGAATTTACCATCAAGATTGTATTGAGATGTAGTGGGAAGAGCATAACCTTTATGTTTTATGAGCCCTGTGTTTTATCAGATACCGCCCTAATTAGCACCGTTGGAATCCTCCTATAGAAAGGTCTACTATTGGGGAAGGGGGGCGAAGGGGGTTCTATGGGACAGGGTTGCATGCAATACGCAACACACCTGATAAATGTGCACCATTAACAACACATTAATTTACAGAGTTGCCATTTTTAGGATAATTGTTCGATTTCTCCCAATTGACTTTAATTTTATTAAAAGTTGGTAATTTATGCGGTATTGCATACCCTAACGCCTATAACCTAGCATACATATTTTTGGTAATTTATGCGGTAGCGCATAATGCATACCCTATAACCTAGTATACATCTTTCTCCTCAGTATATTACACGTTAACTGGAACTGACAAACTAGCTATTATTATTTATTTATTTATCTATTTATTTGTTTATTTTATTTTTATTTATTTATTTTTTTTTTTTTTTTTTTTTTTTTTGTAACTGTTTACGACCATCGATTGCCTTGATTTATTTCATTTTGGGCTCAAACTATCTATACAAAAATTCGCAGGTGCTAACATCATTGGATTTTGTGTTCCAATTTCCTTCGGTTTCAATTTAAAATGCCAAAAACGACTAGTGGCGCTATCCATCGGATTGAAATCTGGACACATTTCGCCTAGAATCACCTTAAATCGCTTACAGCAAAAGTGTGCAACACTGCAACAACCCCAATTGAGGGATGAGCCCCTAGACGAATTTTCAATATAAAATGCCGAAAACACGATTTTTGCCAAAATATACTATTGGCGCTAACCACGGATTTCAATCCGGGTAAATTTCACCTAGAATCACCTCAAATCGCTTTCAGCAACAGTGTGCATTATCCCACTTATAGGGATGACTCCCTAGACGTGCAAACACTGAAATTAAGCAAGCATAATCTAAAAATTCACTTAAAATACCTCACTAACGTAAAGGAAGAACGAAGAGAAAATCAATTTTGACATCGTCCGTTCCCCGGCACGGCAAAAATCGGCGGCAAGACGCGGACGACATCAAAAAAGGACGTCCGGAGAATCAACAGGAGGAATGACGGTGATGGATTGACAAAGGGCCTACGGGACTGCGCGGCAGTGATGCCGCTTTGGCGGGAAATTCAAAAATTCGAAAATTCTACGATGCGTCAAATAGGGGAAAATGCGTATAAAATTAAACGCCAAACGGCAGCAGAGAGAGCAGAGCAGAGAGAGAGAGAGAGAGAGAGAGAGAGAGAGAGGAGAGAGAGGAGAGAGAGAGAGAGAGAGAGGAGAGAGAGAGAGAGAGAGAGAGAGAGAGAGAGAGAGAGAGAGAGAGAGAGAGATATGCTCTATCTATCTATCTAGCGTCTCCGTCCAATCCATGGAATCATGGAAAATGGGACGAGGAAATAAACAAAGGAACCATGAATGAGAGCAAGAGCGCGGGAAAAGGAAAGAAGTGAGCGGAGCATTCGCATCGCGTCGCGACGCTTGAAGCAGCCGCGGCCGCGACTTCGACGCACAGTGGTGAGAGTCAATGGGAGGGATCGGACATTGGGAAAAAATATGACTGAAAATGAAAATTTGATTGTTCTTATCGTCATAAAACAAACTGGAAAGAGTGATTTTGATAGGAAATTTAAAATTAAAACCAATGAAACTACTTTCAACCTTTAAAGTTGCGTATTAACAAAGATATATGCATTTTAAAGTCGCCAAGTCATGTTTGCCCTCTTTAATTAACTAGCCTCACTTGCCGTAACCGACGCACAGTAGAGCGAGTCAATGGAAGGAGTCGGACATGGAAAAAAAAATTCTAAAAATGGAAATTTGAATGTTTTTTACCGTTGAAAAACAAACTGTAAAGGGTGCTTCTGGAAGGAAATTTTAAGATCAAACCAACGAAACCACTTTCAAATTTGTAAGTAGAATATTAACATTATACGCATTTGAAGTCGCCAAGAAAAGTCCAGTTTCTATCCCGTTGATTCGCTCCACTGTGCGACGAAGTGGAGACCAGGGAATAAGGGCCGTGACCCAATTGATATGATAGACATTACCGTCCGGAGTGTGGTGGTTGCTGTGCAATGGCTGAGAAGGAGGTGGAGGGGAGGGGGAGGAGATTGGGGAGGGGGAGGAGATTGGGGAGGGGGAGGACATCGGGCGGATAGACGGACGGAGGTAATGAACGACAACGAACGAAGGGGCAAAGGTAGATAGGGAAGGAAAGTGGCGGAGAGGGGGGGGGGGAGAGTTGACGAATGAGCGAGATACGACGATTGGAAAACTCTAAACGTCGTTGTTGGACGGAGGAGGGACGATGAACCGAACGTTGAAATAGTGGCGGCGAAATTACCGAATGACGAATGACATCAATCAATGATCGGGACTTGGGAACAGAGCACCGCGAGATCGATCAATTTGGACTGGACTTGACTGGACTTGACTGGACTGGACTTGACTAGAGTCCCTATGTATGAAAGAGTCAAGACACGTGAACAGAAGTGAAGAAGAAGAAGGTGTCTGAGGAGCCAGGGGGGTGATCACGGAGGATCGTTTCGTTTCGTTTTCGTTATCGTTATCGTTTACGTGTAACCTTATGGGTGGCTCAACTGATCGAATCGTTTTGAGCCTCTCGTAACGATTGAAACGGTCGAAAGGAAGCGATGAGTTGGAGGCTGTCGTTTACTCGATCGTTTGAAGTAGGAAGAGGTGAGGAGGGGATCACCTGCGCGATCGAGTTGCGCAGAAGCAAGCCCATTTGATTTAATGCAAACGATAACGATAACGATACCGAAACGAAACGATCCTCCGTGATCACCCCCCTGGAGGCGCGCCTCTTGTTTACATTTTTATCCAACGATCTTCCCGCCAAAGATTACTTCTACATGTATTCGTGAGTAAGTAATCTTTGTTAGGTCAACCTAACCTACAATACCCGTTGGCTTCACCACCTGTTTTAAAAGTAATGCGTGAATTTTATTCTGTTCTGAACACATTTTCATCAATTTTTAATTCAAATTTTATCAGTACGAGCTAAAAATGCCGAAAGTTCCCTCAAAGCTAGGCAGCAGAGAAGATGGTTCCATGAGGATGTAAACAAGAGGCGCGCCTCCAGGCTTCGTAGACCCCTTCTTTTTCTTCTTCACATATAGGGACTCTAGACTTGACTTGACTGGACGTTTTGGACCCTGAACTGGAGACCATACAACCGCGGGACCGCTTCTCGGTTATAATGGGTCTGTTGCATACTTTTGCTGCAACAATATAGAACCTTGGTTCCCATGTAAAATTTGGCGAAAATAACGATGCGCACATTAAAAACGTTCAAAATCAACTCATTAACTCAGAAAATCGCTTCAATTTCAAACAGCCCGCGCTACACTATAGACACTATTTGCACCGGTATACTACTACATAGACGAAACCACCGTGCATAAGTAAAGAACATCGTAAATACAAAATGATGGACTTTCTTTGTTAATACGTAAAATAGAAGCTGCATTTGCCGTCTGATCTTTTCGGATTATCAACGATTACAAAATAATATAAGAAATGTACGCATCTAAACGAAACATTCCAATGTTTTGTAAGTTCTGTTTATGTTTACATAAACGAGATGGTTCCATCTGTGTAGTTATAAGTCGGTGATATAGTGTCTAGTGTAGCGCGGGTTGTCTGAAATGGAAAGTATTTTCTGAGTTAATCAGTGGATTTTGAAAGTTTTTAATGTGCGCATCGTTATTTTCGCCGAATTTTACGTTAAAAACAATTACTTATATTGATGTAGCAAAAGTACGCAACAGACCCATTGAAGACATTCCCGAAAGAAATGGCCCATAAAACAACAAGTGTGCTCTTCATAGCCAAAAGCCTCCATTGGCTCACAATGCAAAATTCTCAGGGAGAGCACACCCATTGTTTCGTGAGCCACTTTTCCGCGAGACGGCTTCGATTTTGGTCCGAACGTCCAACTTGGCGGCTGCAGTTTTCACGCGCCGAATTTGACAATTGGGCTCTTGCAAACTTTTGCTGTGAGCAAATGAATGTAGTCCATTCTGATGTAAAAACCAGCAAAAATCACGAAAATCACTCCGAGAAAGTTTAAAATTCAGTAATAAACCTACATGACTATACTTTAATGGCAAGGTCGTAATAGCGGTTCGACGCAGGTATCATGGGAGATTCCTATATCTAATATGCCACTTTCTCTTTGAAAACACAGAGGTATGTCTCAATTTGGATAGGAATCTCCCATGATACCTGCGTCGAACCGCCATTATGCCCGATTCTGAGAGTGAATCTCGTGAATTTTCAGTGTACTCATCGTCATTTTTATAGGTTTTTATAGAAGCAACTCTTCAATCCCCCTGTAGCAAAAGTTTGCAAGAGCCCCATTCAGGAGATCAAAAAGAAGATCCGGCTATAAATGGGGCTGTTGCACACTTTTGCTGTTAGTAAATAAAGGTGATTCTAGGTGAAATGTGTCCAGATTTCAATACGATACATAGCGCCACTAGTCGTTTTTGGCAAAAGTTGTGTTTTTGACTTTTTAAATTGAAACCGAAGGAAATTGAAACGCAAAATCCAATGATGTTAGCACCTATGCAAATTTTTGTATGGATATTTTGAGCCCATAAAACGAACAAAAACGCTCAAGAATCAAATCAGTAGCGGCCCGTGAGATTTGGCAACCATGCATTTTTCCCACTTAAACTTTGGTAAAAAATCGATTCAAGCGGAGGCTGGCAGCCTCCTCGAGTTTCGATTGTTTTCCTTGTATTTAAACGGGATAGAAACACTGTTGCCAAATCGCACGAGCCGCCACTGAATCAAATCCGTAAATTATGAAATTCGTTTTGCCGTAAGCTTAGTGAGTGCGAGTGAGTACGAGTGATAGTATGTCTATCTGTCTCACTTGCACTCATTGAGGCTTATGGGAATTTTCGTATTTCAAAATTCCCAGCTTTATTTTTGAGTATTTCAGCTTGATACTTAAAGGATATACTTTTCTAAGGTATGTTTGCAGTTGCTGACGTTCCTCAAAGTACTTTTGGCGTAAATTCAGCCAAAAAATGTTGACTTTTTGAGCAGCGCTTGTGGCGTTTACCATCGTATTGAAATCCGGTCAGGCTTCGCCTGAAATCACTTTACGGGTCCATTCAGCGAAAATATCGGGCCATCTGGCCCAAAATACTGTGAGAAATTTCGTCGGAAATCACAAAAATAATGTTTATGTAATTATGTATAGACTCTTTGATGAAATGTGAGAGGCTGAAAACTGTGCTGATCCTTATAGCTATAGCGATCGAATAGACAACTATAAGTAAAAGTATTACTTGCCGCAATCTCAGTCTTTGATACATGCAGCAATAAAGTTTACGCTCTGATGAATGTTGCGAATGTGCATATACATACGACACGAACTGGAACATCAAGATGTGACAAAAGATGCTTAGATTGATCAAAGTTGATCAGCTTTCAACTACGGTGAACCGCGTATAGACCCCGCGCTGTCATGATGTTTCTAATAACTTTTTCAGAGCTGCCGTCTTTCGTATTATTAATGAAATTTTTTTTCAATTCACCGATGAGTCCACCGGTTGAGATAAGATTACACAGTTCAGTTCAGTGTATGGCTGTGAGGTAAGTGACCCAAAGGTGGCCATACCTATGTTTGGGGCCAATATGCACATATGAGGCATGAAAGATAAAAAAAAACTAAATATGTCAATTTACTATTCAGACAGTTGGCTATCATGTGTTAATTTCGTTTTTTTTAAATTTGCTTGTTTTTGAGGGTTTTTTTTTGCGTTTGAAAAAAGTACAGTTTTGAGATCGCGCAAAACATGCACCTATAAGGTAGCCACGGCCACCCCTCATATGTTTTATGCACCTAAATGTGGACCACCCCCTTTTAAATTTTATTAATAAGTATTCAAATGCTATTGTATTGTTCAAAAACGGAATCTAGACTATAGTTACACCAGAAATTATAATGATTTAAAAGTCAAAGGTGGAATCAATTTAAGGGCTTATTTACGATTGTTTACTTCCGTGAAAATTAGCTGAAGACCTGCGAAAATGGACGTTGCACTTTTTACATCAATGTAGTCCTCATCTGAGTGGACTTTTTATTTGCTTTTGTATCAAAAGTTTGTAGAGCCCCATTGAAAAATACCATTGATTCTTGCAATACGTAAAATGGCAGCTCTGAACTTTTTCTACATGCGGTTGAATAGTTAGTATTTGCGGAATAACCAACGAAAATGACGATGAGTATACTATAGTTATACTTAGAGGGCCGAATGTTCGGATCAAGGGAGAAGAAGCTTTCGAAAAAATTTCCGTCATCATCAGAATGCCAGAAGTTTGATCCGCCGCATTTTTTTCCTCGAACGAGCGCGCTTTTTAAATGAACTTTTGCTTCGCCAACAAGCTTGACCTTTGGATCCTCGAAAGCTCATCGAAAGGAGTGTTCCTCCTCTGTGCTTTGTGTCAGCCCCCTTTTCGATGTGTGTATTAAAGTCAAGGGCTTTCTATATGAAAAGGACCACATTTTGCGGGCCTCTCCTCATCCGCGCTGCTTCCAGCCGTGTGCTCGAGCGCCAACAGTTTTTTTGCAAAGCCCCTCCCTTCGCTCGCGGAGAAAACTTTTAAGGTTCTGTTGTAAAACTTTTCGAACCCCTCTCGACTAGACGGTGAACTTGAGACGGTTCCTCTTCGCTCTTGAGCCATTAATTTACAATGATTGTCCTCAAGGCGAGCAGAGAATAAACTAACGCGGGCCATGAAGACTACAACCCAGTGGCGTAGCCTGCAATTTTGCAACGTTGTAATGTGTGCATTTAAACCCATGTAAAAGGTCGAATGCGAAGGTGTTCACCGAACACCCAATAGTTCGATATTTTTCATGAGTTTAAATGGAATCGTTACAACGTTGCCAAATTGCACGTTACGCCACTGCTACAACCGCCCATGAATCTCCGTCGCAAAGGGTCTTTTATTTTATTTTCACTGGGGGTTCCTGCAATGGGGCAGTTGCAAGGGTCTGAAATTTTGTGTTCTTTATGAAGAAAATTTGCTTAGTTCATGAGCTGAGAACAATCGTGCCTTTGGTTTTTTCCTAAGTGTCCCGGTTTTGGAGATACACACGTGTAAAGTCGTAAAAAAATCGTGTGTGTAGTTACGTCACTACGTAGAATTCCCATTCAAGTATTTTGGGCCAAAATCTCATCTCCGGAACCATGGGACTTAAATAGAAACCAAATGCATCTTTGTTCTCAGCTCATCAAGTTCTTTCATTTTCTTTGTAAGAAACACAATATTTCAGACCCTTGCAACTGCCCCATTTTGCAACATTGTTTTCTCCCTATTTGAATCTGTTTGCAACACACACACAAAAAAGACTGGTTGAAATTACCATTTGCATAGCTGATTTTGGAGTCTGCTATCAAGTATGCTAAATTTTACCATCATATGGTAAATGCAACGTACCTTGTAGTAAGTAAGATAACCTGTTGATACATTTCACCTCAAGGTACGTGCTTTTACCATATGACGGTTAAATTTACCATACTTGATAGCAGACTCCAAAATCAGCTATGTATATGGTAAATTCTAAGCGGCATCAGTTAGCAATCATCAATTCTTGAAGTGAATGATATTCGATCGCTAAAATTTGCTTATTGAGCGGACTTTTCCACTTCCTGATGTTAACTGTAAGTTTATACAGTGTACTGTAACAGTAGTGCGCTGCAGTGTAAAACACCGCTCCGCGGCATGCGAATTTTGGAGAAGAAATTGGATTTTTGTTGCGATGACTCGATGAAGAGAGTTGATGGTTGATGAGAGGTTTCTCTCTCCCCCCCCCCCCCCCGATGATTGATGAATGAGAATGATTTGAAGCGGAAACGACAGGTATAACGGGCTAACGGTGCCGCGGGAGTACTGCAAGTGCCAAATCGATATCTTTTTCTTTTTCTCTGTTCCGCACAATTCGCAGTTCACCGCGCGCGTAGCCCCCCCCCCTCCCCCCGGACCTCCCCCACCCTCTGGGTCTGTCCGCCCGGGCTTCCTTCGTCCCCTCCCCCCATCGGTGCATGAGTCGTGGCAGAAGCAACAGTGGCAGCAACCGGTGGTATGCGATGAATGGTATAATCACAGAATACTACAACCAAAACGGAAACTCTGTCGGATTTTGAAGCAAATTCATTTCGCGTCCGCCATGTTGGGATATAGGATGTTCACATCTGGATTCGCGCGCGAAAAAAAAAAAATATAGGACATGATCCGCAAAATTTTCATTCTGAAATGTCATTAGAATAAAAGTGAGGCCAGAAACTGAAGATTTCTTTTCAGAATTTACAGAGATAAATGAGTTTCAACACAAATCACACTCGTCCGCCATGTTGGGATATAGGACCACAGCAGCGTTGCCTATTGGTGCCGTTAAATTCCAAACTTGCTTCCATTGGCTCTTATGGGAGTTCCCGTTCTGATTGTATTATTATGTGGTATAATACCGCGATACTGTGATACTGTGATACGATGATACTGTAAAGCGAACGGTTCTGCAGACATTTGCTAACGAAATTCCACCATAGACTACAATCATAACTCTTCGATAAATTTTAATTTTTTGACTAAGTAAACTAAACTTTTGCATAATAGCGTGAAATTTAACACGCTAAATCCAAATTTTGTCTGTATTTTTCCTTTAGACTCAATTTTACCTCGGAAAACTGAAATTATCTGCACCTAACCTCAAATTTACGATCCAACGAAAAGCAAGTGAAAACTAGGAAAGTTGTGGAAGAACCGTAGAAGCTGGAGAAAAACTGAAGAAAAATTCGGATTCTTCGACTTTAATACCTCTCCAGACGCCCTGAACCTGTAATTTCTAGAAGTTTCAGGATAATTTGTCAAACTTTTTCTTAATTATCCATAAGAAGAAACTGTTAGCATATGTTTTGACCATGAGGAAAGTTCGTTAGCAAATTTCTGCAGTTCGTAAAAATCTATCTGTAGACTCACGGCTTACATTATACCAAACGTGGGCCGATCCGATAGTAATAGGCCATTTTAGCCGAGCGATTAAATCGTTTCGAATGCCGTTTAGGGACCTCTGGGTCCAAACAAAATCTGATTCAATGTATTTTCCCCCCTTAGCGCATTTTTGAACGGAAATTCGGGCCAATTGATCAAACAATCTCAATTACCTTTTTGCGATTATATGAATTTTACGTCCTCGAAAAGGCTTAGATATGTTCGGTTCCACGACTAAAACTGTCGAAATCAACAAACATAGGCGGATCCAGCAATCTGGCAACTGCGCATGGTTCCCATTTGAATGTATGATAAACAATCGATTCTTGAAGGGGCCATGGCCCCGTGACTAA
Source organism: Trialeurodes vaporariorum (assembly GCA_011764245.1). NCBI lineage: Eukaryota > Metazoa > Arthropoda > Insecta > Hemiptera > Aleyrodidae > Trialeurodes > Trialeurodes vaporariorum. The sequence goes on from VMOF01000369.1 coordinate 57,235,057, forward strand.
ACGATTATTTGCCATGCAATCAAATGGGACGAATACATTGTTGCCAGATTGCTTGATCCGCCTATGTCAACAAAGATATTAGGTATTAGACCCTGTATTTGGAGGTTGCACCGAAAGAAAAAAAAAGATTACCAGAAGCACAAAAATATGTGAAGCTATGTAAGGAATAGTACAATGGGCAGTGGCGTCGCGTGCAGTTTGGCATCAATGTATTATATCCATTTAAACTCATGTAAAAGATCGAAATTAGGGGGTGCACAGTGCACAAGAAAAATTCGATATATTTAACGAGTTTAAATGGAACTGTTGCATTGTTGCCAGGTGGCACGCGACGCCACTGACAATGGGTCTGTTGCAAACTTTTGCTACAGCGATAAATAGTGTTTACTTCAATGTAAAATCGCCTGAAAAGTCCATTGGTGGCATGATAAAGTCAATAAATACAATATTAAACTCACAAGAGGCGTTTGTCGAAATCCAAGATGGCGGCAAAATATCGAGGAATCTGAATGTATGCACCGTGATCATCCAAGGATTGCCAACTTTGACAACCTCACTGCAGGTAGAGGTTATGTGTTTATTTACGTTGTGATTGGTTGTGATGGATATATATTGTGAGGTTGGCTATCCTTGGATGTTCGTGGTGCATGCATACAGATTGCTCGATATTTTGCCGCCATCTTGGATTTCATTAAACGCATTTTGTGAGTTTATTGTTGCATTTCATTGCTTTCTGATGCCATCATTGGACTTTTCAGGCGATTTTACATTAGATTGCACACTCTATAGCGCTGTAGCAAAAGTTTGCAACAGACCCATTACCAGAATTCTAGTGATGTACCATAGTTCTTGAATTTTTTTTTAGGAAATTCTAGTTGTATGACCACTTTTTCTTATTAACACCAGCATTTTTTGGTCAAAGTATTGGACTTTCTGTCGTTCACATATCGTTGTATCTACTTCTGGTATAATATGACTAGCATCTGGTATTATGATTATGATTTTTTTTTTTTTTTTTTTTTCAGTGCGACCTTCTTGTGATTGAGAGTTCCAATTCCTCGAAAGTGCTTGAATATGTTTGGTTACGTGCCTAAAACTGCCGAAATCAACAAAATATTACAGATTTTCCCTTTTATTATTTTAGATGAAACGATGCATCTGGAGGTTGGAGTCACCCGAATTCTCGCCAGATTCCCTCACATTCCATCTTAAGAACAAAAACATTTGGGTGATTTTAACCTCCTAATGCATCGCTTAACCTGTAATTTCTTGTTGATTTCGGACGTTTCAAGTCCCGGAACCAGGCATAACTAAGCATTTTCCAGGACGTAGAATTCATAATCGCAAAAAGGTCGCATAAATTGTTTGATTCAACAGCCCTTTTCGTTCAAAAAAGCGTTTATCGTATATTGAAATATAGTTTGTTTACAATCAAAAGTCCTCTAAAGGCGATCGATACGATCGCCCTACTAAAACATTCTATTTCAACAACCCGGAGATATTTTGAGGACTCACTTCAGAGAGGCCTATTCCCCACAGTTTATTTTTCAGTTTAACTATAGATGGATATCCGTAGAGCAAAAGTTGTTCGTCGCGGTGACACGTCAAAGATTGTGCGAAAATACTTTTTTTTTTTTTTTTTTTTTTTTTTTTTTTTTTTTTAAACAATACAACTACACGTGGTGTTTGGCTTGGGCTAGGTCAGGACTTCAGGGACACATGCTGTACAAACGAATGGAGTTCTGCACTTCGGATCTGCGGAGGAGGACACTAGCGGATCCAAGTTATTGTCCTTCTCTTTTTTCTCTCATTAGAATGCATGTGTTAGCAAAGGATGGAAGAGGGGGCGAAAATCACGTGACTGCCCCTAATCTGTCCTTTTCTATCATACGCGTTTTAATGGGAGAAGAGAGAGAAGGATAGATTCCATGATCCGCCAGTGGAGGAGGAGAAGAGAGGAACCCGGCCGCGGCTGAATGTGAGTATGAGTACCAAGGATGCACATCATCGCTGTCAGCGAGAGCATCTATCGCCCATCGGCAGCATCACCGTCACAACACGTGCGAGAGAGAGACGCGACAAGACGTCTGCAGAGTGTAGAAAACCTGAAAACGTCCCGTCCGACCGAAGCGCATTTATGACGTAACCTGGATGCGCCGCGCCGCAAAGCGCAATCAACGTCATCGCGGCTACGAGAGACTGTTTGTAAGTGCAGCGTGCATTATCATTCATACGTACTCACAACTCACACAAAAACAAAAATACACACACTCGCGTCTCTTATACCCATAAACAAAACTGTCCTTAGCAGCGATCGGCTCATAAACAAACCGTGCTTATGACGTTGTGGATGCTCACGCACATCGCGGTTCTCTCTGTCTGTCTGTCTCTCTCTATCTCTCTCTGTCTCCCTCTCTCTATCTCTCTCTGTCTCCCTCCCTCTCTCTCTCTCTCTCTCTCTCTCTCACGCTCTCTCTCACTCTCTCTCTCTCTCCCTCCTCCCATTTAAACCAATGTGTTAGAAGAGGACATCCCCTCTCTCTCTCTCTCTCACTCTCTCTCTCTCGCTTACATTCTCTCTCTCCCTCTCTCTCCCTCCTCCCTCCTCCCATTTAAACCAATGTGTTAGAAGAGGACATCCCCTCTCTCTCACTCTCTCTCTCTCTCTCTCTCCCTCTCTCTCTCCCTCCTCCCATTTAAACCAATGTGTTAGAAGAGGACATCCCCTCTCTCTCTCTCACTCTCTCTTACATTCTCTCTCTCTCTCCCTCTCTATCTCGCTCTCTTACATTCTCTCTCTCTCTCTCTCTCTCTCTCTCTCTCTCTCTCTCTCTCTCTCTCTCTCTCTCTCTCTCTCTCCTCTCTCTCTCTCTCTCTCTCTCTCTCTCTCTCTCTCTCTCTCTCATACACTCACACATCCTCGCACGTCACAAGTCATACAAGATCGAGGTTTGTGGAATTCAACGCACACTGTCAGGGTCGTCTTCCGCTCCGCTCCTCTCGCACACCGTGCACCGCACCGCACCGCACCGGTTCCGGTGATGCGCTGATTGCCGAGCGAGGCCCGAGATGCGCAGTAACGTCATATTTTATGCGTGCACGCGCGCATGAATGCAAATGCGCTCTTCCTCCTCCAATACGCCGTTGAACGTCGTTTAAAGATGCAGTTGCGTATGCCGTATAACGTGTTACGCCGGTTATGCGTTGTTATGCGTGTGCTGAGCATTGCGTAAGATGCCGCAATGGAGACAGCCCCACCAGCACTTTTTCACATCAAACTTAATTTAGGGGCCCCTCAGACCCCCTTGTGATTTCCGGGGAAATCCTCCAGGCTCCCTTTAATATTCTGAGGGAGACCCCCGCAGATCCCACTTAAAGGGTTAATTTTACAGTTGGCCGATTGCAGAATGTTTAAGCAAATTTTAATCAAAATTCAAATAGCTGTATTTGAAATGTCTAAAATGGGTAAACATAGGGAAAAATTGGAATGTTTCGAATAATTAAAGCTGCTTGAATTTTGATGTTTCCAAAAACAGTCTGCAAGCAGCCTCCTGTAAAATACACCTCTTAGAAAGGGGTCTGGGGGTCTTCCCCAAAATATTAACCCATGTATGCCCAGTAGATCGTTAACAACCCAATAGTTGTGTAATTATTTTTGACCACATTTCAGTCCATTTGGATCAATTTTACTCAACAACCAATTTAGAGAGTGTTTAGTTTGTATAATTTAGCTGCCCCAAGAAATTTCTATTTTTTTTTTTTTTTTGTTTTCTTTTAAATTTTTTGTGTATCCAGTTCTCAAATTGTGTTTTTTGAGAAAAATACTTAAAAATTTCAAATAATTCTGGGCATATATGAAATAAAGAGAGGTCTGGGGGTCTCCCCCATAATATTAAAGGGGGGTTTGATCGTCTCCCCAAAAGTAATAAAAGGGGGCCTGGGGGTCCTCCCTGATTAGGTTTGATGTGCGAAAATGTTCTTGGGGTATGCTGCTGTACCGTTTATTTTTTTTAGTGTAGCATAGCCTGGAATTTGGAGTCCGCTCATCAACCATTGCCGTTGGGCAAATGATTAGGAGGAGTCGCACGCCTCGCTAGATGGAATGTGCCTCGCTTCTAATCGATGACGCGACGCGCTTTTCGACCTTCGTTGTTGCCGAAATTGGCGAGAAAGCACCAGAAGCATAACTATATTGCAGACCAGGGCTACCGTTTTGCGTATAATCATTGCTATTTTTCAATTCACCGATGATTTCTTCGGTTGAGAAAAGATTACACAGTTCAGTTCATGTATTACTGTAATGGTCTAAAATACTCGCATCTGTAATCTTTTCTCAAGCGGTGGAGTTGTCGATGACTTTAAAAAAACTTGCGGATATTTTAATTAATTAACGGAGTTTCCACGGATTAAGGAAAGATTATACAGATCAGAGTATTTTCGTGCATTACAGTCATACACTGAACTGAACTGTGTAATCTTTTCTCAACCGGTGAAATCATCGGTGAATAGAAAAATAGCATTGATTGTACGCTAAACGGCAGCTCTGTTGCAGACACCTATTTAATTTGAGGCTTTCCTCTGTGTGTGTGTGTGTGTGTGTGTGTGTTTTTTTTTTTTTTTTTTTAAGAAACAAAGACCAATGGAGCTCTTGCAAGGGTTCGCTGTTGACAAATGGCCTATCGATTCTGATGTAAAATGCTGCAATAACAACGATGCGACCATTAAAAAAGTCTAAAACTCCTTCCTCGCAGAGAAAACTTGACTTGAAATTTCAGGTGACCACCCTTTCATGTATGCACCAACTTTTGATTCGGACCCCAAACAAAAGAACAGGACATGCAATTAAGTGCCGTCTTCCTCGTTTAATACGCAACATAGACCTTTTCTGTAGTTATCACCGTGCTCATAGTGATAAAATGTGAATAAATGGACCTTTAATTCCTTCAAATTTACTTTCTGAAAGCAAATTCATTAATTTCATTGTTCAAATTCGTTGGTTTTGTTATTTTGTTTGGGGTCCGAATCCGAGGTTGCGGTGCATAAATGCAAGGGCGGTCTCCCGAAATTTCAAGTTAAGTTTTCTCTGCGAGGAGTGAGTTTTAGACTTTTTTATTGGTCTCATCGTTAACTTCGCAGCATTTTATATGGGAATTGATACTCCAGTTCACTGGCGCAACCAGGATATCTTCCATCTCTTTCATTTCCCATTTGAATGTATGCGTAGGAAAAGGACAGAAGGAGGGGGTTTTATCCCCTTGTCCATCCTTGTCTAACGTACGTTTCTTAATGGAGAAAAGAGAGAGATGAAGAATCTCTCGGTGCGCTACTGCTCCAGTTGCCAACAGCAAAACCGAGCAAGAGCTGCATTAGATAGGAGTCGGAATCTCTCATATTATGAGACCTGCTTCGCTGCGCCATCTTTGCTCTTGAATGGTGGAGCTACGCGGAAGTCATGGGTGATTCTGGTCTACTTTTGTCAATATCTGTTTAGTGTTTAGAAAGACACAGAGGAAAGCCTCAAATTAGATAGGTATCCTAGATAGTGCGAGCGTAGCTTTATCATTACGCCTTGAACTTTAAACGTCATTTTATGATTCCGTGAGAGAATTTCTTAAAAATTTTAAGTGCTCTTCGTATGGACGTCGAGACTATTTGATGCTCTCAATTAGGATTTTCACGCGATTTTTTTCACCAGAATGGAGCTGTTGCAAACTTTTGCTACAGGCTTATTAATAGTTGATTTAGGGGTAATACCCTGTAAAAATAACGATTAGCGCACAAAAAAATCACGAAATCCACTCCTAAACTCACAAAATGATTTTAAATGCGAGACTGTAATGCCGCGGTTTTCTTATGGCAATTGTAAGCTTCTTCTTCTTCTTGTGTGGTGTTGCGAGAACACCTCGTGTAGATGGCGCTGATTGAAGATAGGGAACCCCAATGCAAACCGCGGCCCTGGCCGCCATTACGGTCTCGCGTTTAAAAGCATTTTGTGAGTTTAGGAGTGGATTTAGTGATTTTTCAGTGAGCTATTTGTTATTTTTACAGGGTATTACCCCATAATCAACTATTAATAAGCCTGTAGCAAAAGTTTGCAACAGCTCCATTAAACCTTCATAACGCTATAGCAAAAGTATGCAATAGATCCATTCCTCGTTTACCTCATTTTCCCCAAATCTTAAGTCACTTAGTCCTCACCCTCTTTTTATGCACATTGTATTTCAAATGACACCTTTCAAGTTGAGAAAGTTTCGCGAGAAAGTCGAAGAACTTGTTAAAATGAACAGTGATTAAAATATAAAATATTTTGCCACATTCGGCAAGAAGGCACTTCACTTTGTAAACATGACTAACATGGGCCATTCAAGATCGTGATTTGATTTGATTCGACTCAATTTAATTTCGTTTTTTGTCGATTTCCTGGCGCCAGCTCGTAGAGATTTATTACGTCTGACAGCCGTATCTAAAACGTGTCTCGGATAATTACGTGTATAGTGTGACTGCTGGAAAAAAAGTAATTTGTATATCTAGCCACTGCATATCATGACGATAGCGCCGAAATTCTAGCAGAAAAAAAAAATGTGCTCTCATAGTGCGTATGACATTTTCGAGCACCTAACAAGTCTAGGTATACATAGCTATAGTTTTCACCGATTTTTACGCCTTAACGACTTAGTGTGTCCGGCTGTTATGAACGTAAAACCAGGTCTTCTCATCATAAGATACCTCTTTCTCCCCCCATCGCGAGATTTTCCATGTATTTTGACCCACTGATTTCAAAGTCGGCCTTTGTTTTTACTCAAAACTCCTACTTTTTCCAGAATTTCAAAATTTTTGCTAAGAAGACGTGATTTCGAATTTAACTAAAATCTAGGCCAGTTTAATGAAAACTGATAGCATTTTTGAAATCAACGTCTCAAAATACATAAGATAGCGATGATGAAGTGAAATTGCAGGTGTAGAATTGTTCTAAAACACTAAAAATTAGTAAAATTAACACCGATGCATGTTGAATGTCGCGGACACATTATGTCGTTTTTGATGCTTACTTGTTTTCACCGTTCAACCAAACCTCCGAATTCGTTCATAAGGCCGAAGTTTTGCCTACGTTTGAATTTAAGTAAAGCAAGGTAAATGGCTGTGTAGAATGTTGTAGTTGCGAGCGATGTATCGTATCAATTTCCGTCTTCGGACCTCTGGATCCAAACCAACTCTGATTCAATGTTTTTTCCCCTCAAGAGCAGTTTTTAACGGAAATTTAGGCTCAACTTAATCAATTTATGCGACCTTTTTGTGGTTATGAATTTTATACGTCCTCGAAAATGCTCAGTTATGCCTTGATCTACGACTAAGACTGCCGAAATCAACAAGATATTACAATTTGAACGATACATTTTGAGGTTGAAATCACCTGAATGCTGTTGTTGTTGATGTGGAATGGGTGGGAATCTGGTGAGTATTCGGGTGATTTCAACCTCCAAAGGAGGAGTGTCAATAAGGCCGGTTTTTGGCCCCAAAAATGGTCAATATTTAAGATGGTCTAAAAGTTCATGTAAAATGGCTCTACTTACTCTTAAAGGCTTATATTTTTATGTTTGGGTGGTGTTTTCGGGTTATTCGAACTTTAGAAGCGTATTTTACCACCTCAAAGTGGGTCGGTTTTGTGTTTTTCACGGAAAATGCCCGATTTTGCGTTAAATTATTGAATATTTAGATGTGAGCCGGACATAGTTCGGTTTCCTCCTTTAGATATGTTATTACACCACTAAGAATGAGTAAAATACTGCAATATAGTCACCGAACTATGTCCGGCTCGTACTTAAATATCAACTTTTCTGATTTCGTAAAAATGGAAAACTTGAACGAATTCTAAAAATTTACGTACAATAATGCAAAACTGCATCTTTGCAACCTGCAAAACGTATTTCATGGTTTGACAGATGGCCAGGTTGCAATATAAGCATTACTACATTGATATTAATAGAATTCGTTCAAGTTTTCCATTTTCACGAAATCAAAAAAGTTGATGTTTAAGTACGAGCCGGACATAGTTCGGTGACTATATTGCAGTATTTTACTCATTCTTAGTGGTGTAATAACATATCTAAAGGAGGAAACCGAACTATGTCCGGCTCACATCTAAATATTCAATAATTTAACGCAAAATCGGGCATTTTCCGTGAAAAACACAAAACCGACCCACTTTGAGGTGGTAAAATACGCCTCTAAAGTTCGAATAACCCGAAAACACCACCCAAACCTAATAATATAAGCCTTTAAGAGTAAGTAGAGCCATTTTACACGAACTTTTAGACCATCTTAAATATTGACCATTTTTGGGGCCAAAAACCGGCCTTATTGACACTCCTCCTTAATCGGTTAATCTGTAATATTTTGTTGATTTCGGTAGTTTTAGTCGTGGAACTTTGGGCATATATTTAAAAGCATTTTCGAGAACGTAGAATTCATAATTGCAAACAGGTCGCATTAATTGTTTGATTAAATAGCCCAAATTTGTATTCAAAAATGCGCTTATGGGGAAAATAAATTGAATCAGAGTTTGTTTGGTACCAGAGAGTTCCTCGGACTGCAGTCAATACGATATATCGCTCTGAAACAGTCTATTCCCTTTACAGTTGATTCCTTCAAGAGCTTTATTCTAATGAAATTTAAGCTTAAAAAGAGTTCTAACGCAGTTTTATGCACACAGCAGTGGAGTAGCGTGCAATTTAGCAACGTTGTAATATGTCCATTTGAACCCATGTAAAAGGTCGAATGCGATGGTCTTCACCGAACACCCAATAGTTCGATCTTTTTAATGGATTTAAAAGGACACATTACAACGTTGCCAAATTGCACGCAACGCCACTGGCACACAGTCCGCGAATCAAACACAGAAAAAACAACAATTTGGTTAATCTACCGAGGTATAGTGCTTCGGAACTTTTGCTTTGCTGCGAAGCTATTTTAAAAAGCTGCTGCGGTCGTACCTAAACCTCGTTTTTTCAGTGAATAAAATGTTAGTTGACTCCTTAAATTTCGGCTAGGTAGGCCATCTGCCTTGCTTCAATTCATTGTGTTAAGTAAGGCAGGTTGCCTATCTAAACCAAAATCTAAGGTCAGTAGCGCACCGAGAGTTTCTTCATCACTCTCTTTCCTCCATCAAGAAACGTATGTTAGACAAGGATGGACAAGGGGATAAAACCCCATCTTCCTGTCCTTTTCCTACTTATACATTCAAATGGAAAATGAGAGAGATGGAAGAGATCCTGGTTGCGCCAGTGTTTTAGGGCTCCTCATTTTGAAGCTTTTTTTGAAAAGTCACGCTCCCCAGGGATTTTCCCATTCCTTTTCACCCCAATAGTGAGCTCAAAAAATTTCAGCCCTTAAATCGAATTCTATACATTGCCTGTGGAGGCATCATTTTTGGAATTTTAGGTAAAATTTCACGATTTTTGACGATTTTCAAAAATAGTTCAAACCCATAATTATCGGTCAAAATTGATGTAAGTGATCACTTTTGGACGTAATAAGACTCTATATGAGTGACTAAGTGAATTTTACCAACGGCAAACACTCTAAACTGTTGCCAAATTTGGCCAATTTTTCCATAAAAAAGTGGGTTTTTCAGCGACTGATGTATGACATAGCGGCTGCAGTATTAAGCAGCACTAAGTCGATTTCGGGCTTTAAAATATGTTTTTGGTGACTGGTGGGTATGTTGGACGTATCCAGAAGGGTTAAGGGGGGTCAAGTACCAAACTACCCCCTCTCGCCTCTACCAGCGAATTTTGAAGCAAAAATCTTATATTTCATTAATTTTAGCACATTTTTTGAAATAAAGGGGGAAGCTTATTTCTGAAGTGATAAGTTTTATTTTTATTACAATTACGAATTTCTTCAACACAAACTGATCGTTAAGTAATTAAATAATTTTAGAAGCTAATTAAAAAAAGCAGGAAAATGTTCATAAAGACAAACCTAGTAGATAGTTTTTGTTGTTCAAAGTTTACAATTTCTTGAGGACACTTTTTTTAAAAGAAGGGATTTTTTTTCGGCAGGCCTCCACTGACTGCAGTAAATTTTGCTTTTGGGTTTCGTTCTTGGTGATACTCTGCGAAAAGTCAGACATCAACTTTACTCCACGTTCGGCAGCATCGTTGACAGTTTTTAAATTTTTCACAAAAAGCTTTATTTGATTGAATTGACAATCCTCTCCCCACGTTTGAGGAGATTTTTTCAACCAAGCTCCGTCTTGTCCGAAGATCTGGAAAAGGAGCCACGAGTTGGGTCCAACAAGTTGAGACAATTTAGTATTTTTTTTTAACACCGGAAACACAGGAGTACCGGTCGCGAGAGGAGAATTTTTTGACTTTGCGTACTTTTGTAGGGCTGAAACGATATTTCTTTTTTCCGAGTCAGACACTTTCTTTGAAAATAATGAAAAAACAACAGTTTCCTCGGTTAAGTACCAGAAGTGGCGATTAAACTTAGTCAACGCGGCCTCGGAAATGTCAGAATCGAAGTCATGATAGGCATTCAAACTATCCCATAGACATAAATCATTGACCGGAGCGTCTGGGGCTTTCGGGGCGTTCAGCCAGACTTTAATAAAGATCAAAGCGTTAAATAAACAAATTCTTCGAAGTTTGTCTACTTTTTCGGAATCATAACTTAAGTGGTCACTGAACGCAAACATTTTAGCAGAATAAATTATGGTAGCCATCCACCTCGCTTTGTGGAACGCACCTGGCCTCAGCCAATGAATACCGCGGGCTGGAATTTCGCCTAACAAAATGAGCATGAGCTCAGCGCACTCTCTGTAGTCACCGCGTACGAGGAGTTCTTTTTCTTGATTTAAGACCAACTTTAAAAAAGAAACAACTTCATCTCTCATGATTTTCAGTTTACGGTCTTGAATATCAAGCGTTTTAAAATTGTCGGTGTTTTTTTCAATTGTAGACCACTGCACTTGAAACTGTTTAAATTCAGAATTATCTGGACTCATTGATTCACCAAATAGGGCTTTCCACGCCGATCCCTCAATTAACTCGAAGACATGGTGCCTACAGGCTAGAAAAAACAATTTTTTCCCTAGAAGCTGTTCTAGTTTTACACATGCTCCATTGATCCAGCCGCTATTAGAGGAAGTAGTGTCAAAACAGAGAGCTGCCACATTTTCTTGAACTTTCCATTCCTGGACCAATTCAAACACTTTGTTTGCTTGTGAGTCACCAGTACCATCAGGCACGACTGGAACTCCAAGTAATTTACCTTCTTTGTAATCAGGCATACCAGAAATGAGAATTGCTAGTCTTTCAGCATGATTTTTGTCTTGGTCCACCATCATTTTTGTATCCCAATGTAAAACACCATGTTTGGGAGGATTAAAGTGATTTTTGATGCTAAGAGCAATGTCACTTCGAGCAACATTGCAAGCTCGTCTAGTGGTTTCACAACTCAGACTGAAATCATCCAAATTCCCGCCTCCTGATGCAAGTATAGATGCGCAAAAAGCAGTTCGCTGGGACGTTGAAAGATTAAGGCGATCTGCCATTTGGGAAACTTTCTCGCTTTTAAGAGGGTTCTTTGGTAGTTCTATTGTCACTGATTTCGATTTTTTTTTAGTGGGTAGATCAAATTCAGAATCATCACTGCAATCAAAGAGTTGAGTTTCTTCGCTAGGTGGTATTTTGTCGTCGTTTTCACTGTCGTTTGCAATATCAATGTTTGAACTGCTTGAAGTACCTGCTGAATCGTCAACTGATAGCCGTAATTTACGTTTGACAGTTTTGGATTCCCGGTCTAATTTTTTCGCCACTTTTTTTGCGTACACTTTATCCTCATTCCCAATTTTAACGACTTTATTACTTTTAATCAACTCTAAAAACATCAAGTCTTCCGTTTTCTGGTCAACGTTTCTCAGTCGATCGTTTTTAATTTTTTCCGCGGCGTTCTGATCAGACACGTCAAAATAATTTGATAGTTCTTCGGCAAATTTACTCTCAAGATCTTTGTTGAAGATTTGGTCTCTGTTTTTCTGCACTGATCTGTAACTGTCATAAAGTGCAAGTACTTTACGTAATATTTTGTCTTTTCGTTGGTGAGGAATTCCAGCTTTCTGCCACTGAGTCAAAATTTGATCGGTTACGGACCTCGCGATTACACTGTTGCCACTTATATTGTTATGCTTCGCACTTTTATACTTGGTCTCTTTCAAGAAGCAGAAATATCTCAAAACGTCACCTTTTGTTGCAATACGCGCCAATGGAAGCTCTTCAACTAAATTTCCGAGAAGCCATAAATTTGAATCACAAGATCGCGTTCTTAAATGACCGTCACATTTATCGTCAGGTACTGACATTTTTCCGACCGAAATCAGTACGAAACGGTTGAAGAACTCGAGTAAATAATGCTAAAATCACTAGAGGTCACGAATAAACCGGGAACTCACAACAAAAGACCAATAACTTCCGTAAAAAAATTTGCAATACTTATATATAACTAATATATAACGAATGAACCAAAAATCACAACTTACGGATTAAAATAATTGAGAAAACTCCGCCAATAAACCGTGAAATTAGAGCAGCAGGCTCATTAAGCAACGGAGCTTAACGCATCGCATTCTGCACTGATTCGGAGATGCACCCACTGTCTCATTGTGCATAGACGAAGTGCAAGATTTGACAGGTCATTGAGTTGCATGTTACAACCTGTCACCGTTCGGATACATCGCACCGCATGTGCCGCGCCGCGAACTTTTTTACTATTATGCAAAATTGGAGTGTCACAATATCAAAGTAACCAAAGTTCATTTTTAAGTAAAAAAACTTGTAAAGGGCAACGGGAGACAAAACATACAATGAAGGGGGGGTGGGGTTCTGTATCAATCGTCAATATCAAAGACATTGTAAACAGCACAAGATATTTGCTTCAAAATTCGCAGATTTAGAGGCGGAAGGGGGGTGGTTTGGTACCTGACCCCCCCCCCCCCCCCCCCCCGCCCTCCCCCCTTAACCCTTCTGGCTACCTCCAACGTACCCATCAGTCACCAGAAACATATTTTAAAGCCCGAAATCGACTTAGTGCTGCTTAATACTGCAGCCGCTATATCATACATTAGTCGCTGAAAACCCACATTTTTAAGGAAAAATTGGCCAAATTTGGCAACAGTTTAGAGTGTTTGCCGTCGGTAAAATTCACTTAGTCACTCATATAGAGTCTTATTACGTCCAAACGAGATCACCCACATCAATTTTGACCGAAAATTATGGGTTTGAACGATTTTTGAAATTCGTCAAAAATCGTGAAATTTTACCCAAAATTCCAAAAATGATGCCTCCACAGGCAATGTATAGAATTCGATTTAAGGGCTGAAATTTTTTGAGCTCACTATTGGGGTGAAAAGGAATGGGAAAATCCCTGGGGAGCGTGACTTTTCAAAAAAAGCTTCAAAATGAGGAGCCCTACAGTGTTTAAGGTGTCAACTGACTTTATTTGATTCGTTGACTGTAGCACGTAACGTTGAATGGAGCTGTTGCAAACTTTTGCTACAGGCTTATTAATAGTTGATAACGGGGTAATACTCAGTAAAAATGACGATTAGCGCACTAAAAAATCACGAAATCCACTCCTAAACTCACAAAATGCTTTTAACCGCGAGACCGTAATGGCGACCGGGGCCGCGGTTTTCATTGGGGTTCCCTATCTTCAATCAGCGCCATCTACATGAGGTGTTCTCGCAACACCACACAAGAAGAAGAAGAAGAAGCATACGATTGCCATAAGAAAACCGTGGCCTCGGCCGCCATTACGGTCTCCCATTTAAAAGCATTTTGTGAGTTTAGGAGTGGATTTCGTGATTTTTTAGTGCGCTAATTGTTATTTTTACAGGGTCTTACCCCATAATCAACTATTAATAAGCCTGTAGCAAAAGTTTGCAACTCCGCATTGCCACATGTTCAAGGAAAGTTATGCATTCTGAATTCGACTGAACTTGTCGACTTTCGTCCTTATTAAAAAGGTCAACATGCGATATTGTTTGGCTTCCCCGATTCGAGGCACACTCCATCATTTATAAATACCTTTGTGAATAAGCGGGTCATTAACCCAGTCGATAAGAGCAAAGCCGTAATAACCTCTATACCTAATTTAATTTCGATTCTACTCAAATTGTGTCAGTTCTGGCCTTTATAATGCTTCTCGTTGCACTCTTATCGCACTTCGTCACTTTTCCTCAATGTTCAGGATGACTTGAATGCGATTATTTTGGACAGTGTCTTTCATCAAATGTAGAACCTTTGCTGTAAATTGAAACATTAAATAATGAAAAAGAAAATATATAATGAAAACATAAAGTTACAATATTTTAATACAAAATTGCTAATTATTTTGTTTTGATTTTTTTTGTTATACAGGGTGTCCCAAAATTCATAGTAAATATTTTTACCACGTATTTTTGGGGTCAAAATAAGACTTTTCTTTCCTATGAACATGGGTCCGAAATTGTAGTCTTTTCGAGTTACAGTGTTGCAAAGTTTCCGAAAAACAAATTGAAAAATTGTCATAACTCCCTCGTGAATTATTCTGAATGCTCGTAAATAGGTACTCTACTGTAATTTTAGGCGCTCTTGCCGATTTTGGCCATGAAAAAGGTGTATGCAAAAATTTGAGGGGGGTTTCGGGGGTTTTTCTTGTTTTTCTCACTTTTTTTGGCCAAATTATGAGAAAACATGCTTTCGGTTTCATTAAACCCAAAAACGATTAGCATTATTCAAAAGTTCGTAAAAAAATATGCATTTTTGATCCTTACAAGTTTTTCCATTTCGCAAACTATTTCCGAGAAAATCGTCCCTGAAGTTGAAGAAGTCGGCCAATAATTCACAAAATCAAAGAAAAGGCGTTTATCGGCCGACTTCTCCAATTTCAGGGACGATTTTCTCGGAAGTGGTTTGCGAAATGGAAACACTTGTAAGGACCAAAAATGCATATTTTTTTACGAACTTTTGAATAATGCTAATCGTTTTTGGGTTAAATGAAACCAAAAGCATGTTTTCACATAATTTGGCCAAAAAAAGTGAGAAAAATCAAGAAAAACCCCCGAAACCACCTCAAATTTTTGCATACACCGTTTTCATGGCCAAAATCGGCAAGAGCGCCTAAAATTACATCAGAATACCTATTTACGAGCATTCAGAACAATTCACTAGGGAGTTGTGACAATTTTTCAATTTGTTTTTCGGAAACTTTGCAACACTGTAACTCGAAACGACTACAATTTCGGACCCATGTTTATAAGAAAAAAAAGTCTTATTTTGACCCCAAAAATACGTGGTAAAAATATTTACTATGAATTTTGGGACACCCTGTATTTTTCTTTTATTCTTTGCTGTATGAGGTTTGCGCTCATATATAGCTAAAATTCACCATTCATTTTTACCGATCTGTCCGTTTTGAAATTGCGTTCGAATTATCACCGCATGTAAAAAGCGAAGTAAAATAAAAATCACATTTACTTTGTATGGTCAGTTTTTTTTTACTGCTTTCGCTCACTTCCGCAATCAACTATAATGTATATCAGTTAATTATTGATTGTTCGCTATAAGTTTCAGTGATAACACACGAAGGATCATTACATAAGGTATATGAGTTAACAGTGTTAATACACAGTATCGGAGTCTGAGAAAAGTGGGAGGGGGGGCCGGGGGGGTTGCTTTAACAGCACCCGTCCAAGATCAACCGGAATTTATTCTTGCTAAATGAGGTCGCTTTATTCTTTGACGATTTTCACCTCTCGTGGTTCTTATAACCTCTCAAGTTGCAGGTCGAATTATCCAGGTGTCATCTTGCAAATTGAACTGATTAACTCTATGGTTTATGAAGCAAACGTGTGTTTTGCAAGTGCCTTTCATTTGCGCACGCGTTGAATCGTATACTTTGGGCGGATATATAGACATTCGTCTTTCTCTCTCTTTCTCTCTTTCCTTCCATTTAAACCAATGTGTTAGAAGAGGACATGCAGCCCCTGTCTCCGTAGCCCGTCCTTCTTTTAACGCAGTCAAATGTAAGAAGCAGTGGTAGTCAGGAATTTTTCGAAATGGGGGTGGGGGGGAGGGGGTTCCGGAGTTCGAAAATTGTGTGGGGAGTAGAGGGTTCAAAGGTAATAATCTGGCAACATTTCTGTGAAAACGCAGACAATTTTCTTTTTTTTAGGGCAAATTTTGGTGTCAAGGGGGGTCCGGACCCCCTGTGAAATCTTGATGAAAATTTAATTCATTTTGAAACATATTTTACTTCGGGTATCATCGGCCCGCCATGTCGGAAAGTGATCGTTTCCGGCACTCTTCGGCAACTGACCTGGTTGTAAATTGATTGTGCGTCAACCGTGATTGGTTAGTATAACCTGGACAAGCTAGCCCGCCATCTTGAAAAGTGACCAGGCAGGTTTGCCAGTTCGTGCTGATAAATTCCAAATCTTGCTTCCATTGGATCTTATGCTAAAAAATCATCATATCTCAAGGACTATATTACTTAATTTTCAATTTTTCCAAGCCCGTTTCAAATTAATGATTGTTAACTCATCATTTTTAAATTCTTAATGAAAGTCTCTCATAATACGTCTTATTCTATCCATTCTTATTGTATTATTCTGTGCTACCATGGCATTGGTTATTTTTCATCGTGCCGAGTTTCATCACCAAAACTCTAGCTTGCAAATTTTGATTTAATTTTATATTAGTCAAGTGTTTTTATTTTTTGTTTTGTTTCGTTTTTTTTTTTTTTTTTGTGGATGATTATATGTATGAAAGTGTGCATGTCTAGCAAAGATACAAATATTTACGCTCGACCGGTGAGACTAGACTAGACTACCAGTGGCGGCTCGTGCTATTTGGCAACAGTGTTTTTATCCCATTTAAATACATGGAAAACAATCGAAACTCGAGGAGGCTGCCAGCCTCCGCTTGAATCGATTTTTTACCTAAGTTTAAGTGGGAAAAATGCATGGTTGCCAAATATCACGGGCCGCTACTGTAGACTACCCGAAATAATAGAATCCGCTCGTTTTGGCGTTACGCTCTCCGTGCAAGGCAACGTGCGTACAGCGCACGTTTTTATTGATTGTTAATCAAAACGGCCGAGGAAACTTTCCCAATTCTTTTTTTCTTTTTAAAGCTCCATACACATTACACACGCATTGCACTCGCACGAGGCGAGATTGGTTCTCTTGGCGTTTCGCATAATTCGGCAGTTAGTTTCGCTAGAAGCGACGCAAGATGCGGAAAAAAGAAAAAAGAATGAAGACAAGCGAATGGGAAACCTTAGTCCATAGTGGCTTCGTTTTTCGTCTTCGCACTGAGGTCTGAGATCGTCAAAAAGTGGCCGAAACCATTGGCGTAGCGTGTAGTTTGGCAACGTTGAACTACGTCCATTTAAACCCATTAAAAAGATCGAACTGTTGGGTGTTCGGTGAACACCTTCGCATTCGACCTTTTACATGTGTTTCGATGGACACGTTACAGCGTTGCCAGATTGCACGCTACGCCACTGGCCGAAACCCATAACGTAAATTTCTCATCACATTATATCATTTATCAATTTTCAAGACCAATGGAGCTCTTGCAAGGTTTTGCTGTCGACAGTGTAGACAAATGGCTTATCAACTCTGACGTAAAATGCTGCGAAAATCTCGATGAGACCATTAAAAAAGTCTAAAACTCACTCCTCGCAGAGAAAACTGAACTTAAAATTTCGGGTGACCCCCCTTGCATGTAGGCACCATCCTTGGATTCGGACCCCAAACAAAAAAACAGGACATGAAATTAAGTGCCGTCTTCCTCGTTTACTAAGCAACGTAGAACTTTTCTGTATAGTTATCACCGTGCTCCTAGTGACAAAATGTGTATAAATGGACCTTTAATTCCTTCAAATTTACTTTTTGAAAACAAATTCATTAATCTCATTGTTCAAATTCGTAGGTTATGTTCTTTTGTTTGGGGTCCAAATCCGAGGTTGGTGCATACATGCAAGTAAGGTTGGTCACCCGAAATTTCAAGTTAAGTTTTCTCTGCGAGGAGTGAGTTTTAGACTTTTTTAATGGTTTCGTCGTTATTTTCACAGCATTTTACATTGGGATTGATATTCCATTTGCCTACAGCAAAACCGTGCAAGAGCTCCTTTTTAATCACAGAGAAGCCGTAGCTAGGATATTGTCTTTTTCTATTGTATTTCTCAGCCCATTTGAGCGCATGTGTTAGAAAATGATGGATTTATCAGGGCTGTCGCGTGACTTCAGCCCCTGTTTCTGTCCTTTTCTAACGTATTCGTTCAAATGGGCTGAGAAAGAGGAAGATAATATTCTGGCTACGGCTATCCGGACCCTTTAGTAATGTCTTTGGAAATTTTTAAATTTAGATAAATAGATCGAAAACGATGATTTTCCATGACTTTTATTCCAAACTGATGTTTGGCCACTTTTTTTTTCCGATCCCAGACCATTAGTGCTTCGGTCGCGTCTGTCCCTACGTTTAGCGCAAAGTTGATCGAAATTAAACGAAATTTTCTGGACGGAATAGTCTTAAATTAAATTTAATTAATTAAATTAAGTAATTAAATAAGTAATTATTAAATTATTTAATCATAATTTTTTATTTTTTTAATTTTAATTTTTTTTATTTATTTATTTATTTTTTTTTTTTTTTTTTTTTTTTAAGTTAAAATCAAGATTATGTGGAATAAAAAGCAAGATAACTTAACGAGTGAATCCATTCGTTCTATAGCTGAAAACGAGTGAATTAACGTGGGTTCAAAAAATAAAATAAAATAAAAAATATTGAAACTACACTCTATTTAGAAGAGCAAGAAACCTCAAAATGTGTCATTCTGTGTCCTTTATCCCAAAATCTCGATTTGTATTTCTAATCGCTTTTTGTTTTAATTATGTTGCAGGTGAGTACACGTTTTGGCCTTCTTCCGTGAAAAATCATCTTTAGTCATATTGGTCGTGAGTCATATTTTTTTCCGGTTCTACCTCGGTGTGCATACTGTATTACTGTAAGTACAGGACATATTGGTTCTACAAAGGGTGTCCCAAAAGTATTGCTTACTTTTGTCTGGTGGGCGAACGAAAACAGGTGTAAAAAAACGGGTTGTAAGGGGCGATTACCCTAGTAATTACCTACAAATAAAGACCAAATTCAGCTCTGTAAGTTTAATATTCACTGAGTTACAGCGTTTTGAAAATGACATGTCGAGCTGACCCCTCCAGGATTTTTAGCATGTTTTTCATGCAAGAAAGAAAAAAGAGAGTTAAAACATCAAAAGTTCTCAAGAGAATGAAGGAAAGAAGTGAAGAGAACAAATTATTAGCCTAAGCAGTGTCAAAGGGCGGCAAAATGCAAGCATCTTATTTTTGTCAGACTTGGAAAGATTCTGCAAAATTTGGTTAAACAAATAAAACCACTTGATTTCAACTCTCTTTTTTTTCTTGAAAAACACGCTAAAATTCCTGGAGGGGTCGCTCGACTTGTCATTTTCAAAACGCTGTAACTCAGTGAATATTGAACTTACAGAGCTGAATTTGGTCTTGGTTTGACGGTAATTATTAGGACAATCGCCACTCCGATGCCGTTTTTTGATAACTGCTTTTGTTCGCCCCCCAGACTAAATAGTGTACAGTACTTTTGGGACACCCCTTGTAGATTGCCAGAGAATTTTTTTTTTTTTTAATTAAAGGTTAAAAAAATTGAGGCAAACAAACCGAGCTTGCGTGAAAAACGTTTATAAGAGATTTCCATAATGGCTACCTTCGTGAAGTGTCATTATCACGCCTCACAAACCCTCTGCATCGCTATAGCACAGAATAATACAATCAGAACGGAAACTCTGTCGGATTTTGAAGCAAATTCATTTCGCGTCCGCCATGTTGGGATATAGGATGTTTACATCTGGATTCGCGCGCGGAAAAAAAAAAATATAGGATATGATCCGCGAAATTTTCATTCGGAAATGCCATTAGAATAAAAGTGAGGCTGGAAACTTATGATTTCTTTCCAGAATTTATAGAAATAAATGAGTTTCAACACAAATCACACCTGTCCGCCATGTTGGGATGTAGGACCACAGCGTTGCCTATTGGTGCCGTTAAATTCCAAACTTGCTTCCATTGGCTCTTATGGGAGTTTCCGTTCTGATTGTATTGTTCTGTGGCTATAGCTCGTTGGCGATGACGAATCATCTTAAATGGAGAGAATACATTGTTGCCACATTGCATCACTAGCCGCTACTGTTGTCCGGAAAATGGGGCTATTGCACACTTTTGCTATAAGCGATTTTAATAGTTGATTCTGGCGTAAAAACCTCAAAAAAGAACGATGGCGGCACTAAAAACTTCCAAAATCCACTCCTAAACTCAATAAACGCAGTTATTTGCGCGAGCGTAATGGTGGCCGAAGGCATTAACAATAGGAGATTCCTATCTTAATTTCGTCACTCTTTCTATGTTGACAAGGATGCTTCACAGAGTAATTAGTCATCAGAGTGATGATCCACATCCGATGAATGGTGCCGCAACACTTACAAGGGGAGGCTCAGAAGTCGCCGCCTCCGATTTTGAAAACAATTGCACGAAAATGTAGCTAAAGTAAAACTATTAGACCCGTGTTTCTCACTTTTTGCCAATGGGCTTTCCTAAAGCGTCAGGAATTTTTTGAAAGTTGCCGAAATTTATGTAAATATTCGGAACGCTCTCCGCCCAGGTTTTTACGTGAATTTCGGCAACTTTCAAAAAATTCCTGACGCTTTAGGAAGGCCCATTGGCAAAAAGTGAGAAACACGGATCTAATAGTTTTACTTTAGCTACATTTTCGTGCAATTGTTTTCAAAATCGGAGGCGGCGACTTCTGAGCGTCCCCTTGTTAGTGACACCGGTGTCAAATGAAAGTAGTCTCTTATTGGTCACTTCTTGATGGAGTTTCAGAATTGTTAGATGGGGACCTCCCATTGTTAGTGCCATCGGCCACCATTACGCTCGTCCAAATAACTGCGTTTATTGAGTTTATGAGTGGATTTTGGAAGTTCTTAGTGCCGCTATCGTTATTTTTTGAGGTTTTTATGCTAGAATCGACTATTAAATCGCTTATAGCAAAAGTGTGCAATAGCCCCATTCAATGTTTGGATCCAGTGTGTGGCGTGTAGGATCCGTCGTCGTTTTTGTTTCCAAATACTGGGAGCCGAGAGATTGAGATAGGGGGGGGGGGGGGGGGGGGGGGAGGAGGAGCAGAAGACAGAAGGCAGGCAGAAGTGGCGAGAATCGAGATCATTCACCGCTCTTTGTGCTATTTCGGGGTCCGTGGTCCGTTGCACTGGAGAAAGAGATCATGCACCCAGCCGTGGAGCGAATAGAGAGCAATGAAGCCTCGACGCCCTCCAGCAAATTAATTGAACTCCTCTCCATCTCGGAGTATTTTCATTCGCTTCCTTTGTTTTTCCCTTTTTTGTGATGTAGCTTGTATTTAATTTTCTGTTCAAACAAGTTCGCGAAGATATGAATAATTGAATGCCAAAGGATTGTAAAAATCCTCGTTTGATTAGAATCTCCGAAATTAAAAATTGTAATTTTTCCATTTTTCGAGAATGAAGATTTTAGTCAGAACGGATTTTTTTTTTTTTTTTTTTTTTTTTTTTTTTTTTTTTATTTATTTTTTTTTATCCTGTATGTAGATTGTTTGATTTGAATCTTCATAATTTTGACTTGCAATTTTACCATTTTAACGAGTCTAAAAATTCTAGTCAGAACAGATGGTTAAATTTGTTTTGTTTTGGTTTTTTTTCTTTCTTTTTTTTTTTATTAAAAAAAGATTGTGTAACTGGCATTAATGTCGGAACGGACCTGCAACCATCGTAGGTCCGTTTAATGTATTTGAAGGGTTAATTTTACAGCAGACTGGTTGCAGAGTGTTTTTCCAAATTTTCATCAAAATTCAAACAGCGGTACTGTTTTGAAGTAATCCAATTTTTTCCTATTAATGGAAGCCTTTTATCTACCATAACTTGCCGACAATTTCAAATTTCGGAAAAAAAAGTAGCTCTGAGGAATATTAAAAGCATTTTCTCTGCAAATGTGAATGAATTTGGAGCAATGGTTCAAAAATTATGCTGGGATACTGACAGACAGCTGCGAAATCGCATTACTTTCTCAATTTCCAGCTTCATTAAATGGAAATAAAAAAAAGGAAAAAAAAGGGGGAAAAAATTAATTTAAAGGAAAAAAATCAAATGATTCAGGATTTTAAGAAATTCCTGAAAAGCCAGAAAAATTTTCTGGGGGGGGGGGGAATCCCCCTGAATTTTTAAATTTCAAGCGTTGCAGTATGAAATTTTTGGGCTATTTCATGTTGAAAAAAGGCGAAATTTGAGGCTTCTGGGGGTCATCCCTTGTGGATCCGCCACTGATGATAAGGATTGATACTAACTTCAGGAACGAAAATCAGTGGTTGAACCAGACATGCTTTTAAATAATTGACCTGTGCCGCCACCTTGCGGCTGCGGATTCGCTTTAATGAAAGCGGCGAACCGGGAATCGCGAAGCTCGATACAGCATGTTGACTGTCGACAAAACCCCTTCCCCCCGCGATTGGCGGGAGGGGGGTGTCGAGAGGCGGCTGCCCCGGGTCGTCGTCTCCTATCCTCTCGGTGCGGAGAACTTCGATCCCTCGGCGACACCCCGGACACCCCCGTCAGACGCGGCTCCGAAGCGAACTCGCGCATCAAAACGCTATATATAGCGCAGAGAAGTTATATTGCCCCTATGGAATCGGGCTAAAAATATAAATAATAGGAACACGCGGATTCCGTGCAATGCCTATTGCCTATATTGCTTCTCACCCAATCCAGCATATGGCGTGGCAGAGGAAGAGACCACGCGTTGTTCGGATGCCTTCCCTCTCTGCATCTTATGTCTCTCTCGGTGTCCCCCCCGGCTCCGCCTCTGGTCCGGCGGGGTGCCGCGGGTCCCCGTCCGTTCAACTTGAGCTTGAAAGTTTAATGCCATCGCTGACCTTGAATTCCTCTCGGTGACGTCATCATCAAAGGGAATTCGTATCATTTGCCGCCGCCGCGAGCATCGCTCGTTGGAACGGATTTTTTAAGTTTTCCGGACATGATTGATTCACGCGGCTCAGAGCCGCGTCGTTATGTGTGTATTTAATGGCATTTTTCAATTCACCGTTGATTCCACCGGTTGAGGAAAGATTGCACTGTTCAGTTCAGTTTAGCTCATGACTGTACTGAAAAATAAACTGTTGGGAATCCCCCACGAACACTTTCTCACATCAAACTTAATCGGGGGGGGGACCCTTGTATTTTCTGGGGAAACCCCGAGACCCCCCTTTAATATAGACGGTTTTAGTATGAATTCAACGGTTAGCCAACAACCACAACAATGCACTCATCGGTCGCAATCGGTTGTGATAAAACTCGCGTAGCGTTCCAAACTATCTCACTCACTCTCCCATGACCACTATACGTGTCTCTTTCCTAGTATCGAAATTCGTATACAGGGCCTTGTTTTACGACTTATTATTATCAAAATCGCATTAAAATGCCTCGAGAAATTCATTTCTGCCATAAAATTTCACAAAATAAGTCTCATACAATTTTTGAAATTAGAGTGAGATGGCAGTATGTAGGGGTCACGTGAGAGTGAGAGAGACAAATTGGCTTTGTTTGGAACGCTCTCATCCCCGGCAGTCGCCATTACTAAAACCCTCTATTCTGAGGGAGACCCCCCAGACCCTTCTATAATATTCTGGGGGTGACGCCCCCTTTATTAGTGGCGGCTCGTGCAATCTGGCAACCGTGCACTTTTGCCATTTAAATGTATGCAAAAAGATCGATACTAGGTGAGGCGCTGCGCTTCACCAAGTAATCGATTATTTTACACTGTTTTAGATGGAGGAAATCCATTGTTGCCACATTGCACGAGCCGCCGCTGCCCTTTATGGGTTAACTTTACAGTAGGCTGGTTGCAGGATGTTTTTGCAAATTTTAATCAAATTTCAAACAGCTTTATTCGAATCATTCCAATTTTTCGCTAAAAGTTTACTCATTTTCTCATTGATTCAAATGAAAACCCTTTATCCTCCTTATAACTTGCTTAAAATTTAAAATTTCTAAAGAACAAAAAAAGTCCTTCTGAGGCGTGTTAAAAAGCAACATCTCTGCAAAGTTTGGATGTATATGGACCAATTGGTTCAAAAGTTATGGCATATAGGATACAGACAGACAGACATCTGCCAGTGGCGCGGCGTAGCGTGCAATTTGGCAACGTTGCATTGCGTCCTTTTAAACCCATGGAAAAGGTCGAATGCGAAGGTGTTCACCGAACACCAAATAGTTCGATATTTTTCATTGGTTTAAATGGACACAATACAACGTTGCCGAATTGCACGCTACGCCGCACTGACATCTGCGCCATCGCAATACTTTCTCAATTTTTAACTTCGATTGATTGTGAGTGAGGAAGTAAAAGGCCAGTTGCGGCTCGTGCAATTTGGCAGCTATGCTATAATTTTCCATTTAAACCCTTGCAAAAGTATCGATATCTTGGGGGTGCAATTGCATCTCCTGAAGATCGATTGTTTTACATAGGTTTGAATGGAGAGAATTCGTTGTTGCCAGATTGCACGCGCCGCCACTGTAAAAGGCGTTAGTCATATTACCAGAAGACCAACCATTTGTGAACGACAGAAAGTCTAGTACTTTGACTAGATCAGTGGCGTCGCGTGCCATCTGGCAACAATGGAACTGCTCCATTTAAACTCATTAATTAAATCGAATTTGCCTTGTGCACTGTGCACCCCCTGAATTCGATATTATACATGAGTTTAAATGGATAGAATACATTGTTGCTAAATTGCACGCGACGCACAGTGTTCGATTCGACTAATGTAGCCCGACAAAATGCCAAAAAAAAAAGTCGATGAAATCAGACGAAAACTACCTCTAGTGGTAGCCCAGGTACTATCTGATAACGTACAATGACTGATTTTTCCTGATGATTGTACACCTTGCCGGCAGAGTGGGGTTTATCAGCAGTTTCGAGCGACACACGTTCACAAGTCAGTTCTCCCATGGTAATTACATCATAATAAAATCAATATTTTTGTAAGTTAAGAAGAAAATTGTGGAAAACCAGCGATGGATCCTGCTTCCTCAGGTACTAAATGACTAAAAACCTTCATATTTGAACCCTCTACTCCAAATTATGATGGCTTAGCAAATTATTCACAAATATGGTCTAATTTTAAAAAAAAATTACAAAAACTCCAACTTTGATGGAGTGCAACTTTTGTGAAAGGCATTGAAAGGACGTGAGAATTACGTTAAAGTGTTCCTAATACACTCCTTTTTAAGTCCTCCAAAGCACAGAAACCGATTTTAACCGATTTTTGAGATATCATTTTTTTTGTGAGGTGAGGTCGGGGATCAAGTGTTGAAAAATCAAGAAAATAAAGGACAGCAAATGAGGAATATCACTTACATTTGCCTATACACTTTCAGATCAATACTGGTCGTTGCTCCAGAGAATTTTTAACAGAAATAGGTTACTTTGAGTAGATTTTAGGTTTATGCCCATGTGGAAAGCGGAACACCCCCCCCCCCACACACATAACAATTAGAAATACGTGAATAATAGGAACTTAGTTGGACTTATGATGGTAAATGAGTTTATGACGTTTCGACTCAACTGCTTTTACTATACCTGGTACTATATGCCCACCACCCTGCATAAAATTCTGACACTTGGTGCAGAAATTATTCGAAATTGCGTGTTACCAATCGGGCAAATGTTAGAGGAGGCCTCTGAAGCAAAAAACAAAGATATTAGGCGAATCAGAAACAAGCACACTTTTAAATGCAGTCGAATCAACGCAAATTATGACCTGATCAAATATCTTCTAGTGTCCTCGGATCCTCACATATCTTTGCTCAGGAAACTTCCTCTCAAAGAAAAACATTCTTACGATGAGACTTTTTTATCTCTCATTATAAATGCTGAAATTAATTATTTTCTTTCTCTCTTCACTACAACAGTGAGTTCCCTTCTGGAGTGGATGCTGTGAAATGATCTGTAATCTTTGAATATCGTCATAATATATTTGTAATTATAGCTTTCAAAAATTACTTCTCCTACAAGAATTGCTGTTTCGATTACTTTGAAATGGTATACTTAATATGGCTATGCTGATTTTTTAATTCGATTTATGGTGTAGGTGCACTTTAAATATCAAAAGTAGTACAAAGATTACAGAATCTACCACATCTATTTTTGAACAGGATCTCTTCATCGAATCCAACTTTGTTTTTCCATGCCCTCATCTTCTCACTTATCCTAAAATTGCCTTTAATTTTTTTTTTTTTTTAAATGATTATGTGATTGCAGCCGATTTATTGAAGAGGTTGAATGGTGAAAGAGTGGGAGGAAGGGGGAGGGGGAGGGGGTCAGAAGTCTATTTTAGCACATTCCACAAGGTTGTTACAAGGAGGAAGGAGAGCTATAAACTGAGAGGGGGAAAAAATACTTATCGAAAACAAAACAAAATATGCGTGGATCCCCCCCCCCCCCAGGGCCAAAAATGTCAAAATATACTTTCCTGATGACCAATTCAATCGGAAATTGACGTTTCCTAACATATTTGACCTTCAAAGCTCGAAAAATAATTTTGTCGGGCTAGATTGGTCGAATCGTACACTGTGCGACGCCACTGGACTAGATCCGCCAGGTCGCTTCAGTTACCGCCCCTTTCATATTATATTTTGCAAAGTCCCGTAATTGGATACCAGTGTGCGCTGTGTCTCCACACTGTTTTATAATTTACTGTCCCTCTGTCTCTGCGGGGTGGGGGGGGGGGGGGGGGGCGCAAAGGGTCGCAAGAAGCACGTCTCAGGCCAAGTTAAAGAATTTCGGGCGGCGAGTCTTTGGAATAGTTTGACCAATTGAACTTTCCTCTCTGTATGTCGCCGTGGTCGGGTTGCTCTTATCTCGTGTATGGTGTTATGTTGAACAGTGTTGCCCGTTTTTGTTTTGTTTTTGTTTTTTGTTTTTTGTTGTTTTTTTTTAACACACTAGTTTTCAGCTATTTTAGGATCGATAGATTGCTTTTGTAGCGCGATATACCGTATCGATTGCCTTCCGCGGACCTCCAGTTCTTGACAAACTCAATGATTCGATGTATATTTTCCCCATGAGCGCATTTTTGAACGGAAATTCAGGCCATTAAATCAAACTACTATTCTTAATGCAGCGGTTCTCAACCTTTTTTGGTCGCGGACCACCAATCAGACGATCGGCGGAGGCCGCGGACCACCAACTTGAAAAAATTAACAATCGATTACCTTTTTTTTTCTTTTTTTCTTTGACAATGGAGGGGGGAAATAAAAACTAACCTAGCCTGCTATTTTATATACAGCCATACCGCTGAGATAATTATTGAACAAAAACAATAATTGAAAACTTTCAATTCTGAAATTAATTTTGAATTTAAAAAAACCGAAAAACGAAAACCCCGAAAGAGGAATTTTATAAACTTATAAAAATTTAGGTTATGACTCGTTCAAATGATAACTTTATTTCTTTTTTGCTACTTTAAAAAATATTAGTCACGAATTCAACGTTTCCATTTTTGAGCGGGGGGGGGGGGGGGACGGGAAAAATTCGGAAAGGTCTTCGCGGACCACCAAAACTTGGTCCGCGAACCACCGCACCGGTTGGGAACCGCTGACTTAATGCGACCTTTTTGCAGAGCTGCCGATTTGCGTAGATTTAATGACATTTTTAAATTCACCGATGATTCCACCGGTTGAGGAAAGATTACATAGTTCAATTCAGTGTATGACTGTAATGCACGAAAACACTCTGATCTGTAATCTTTTCTCAATCCGTGAAAACGCCGTGAATTAATTAAAATATACCGGTTGAGAAAAGATAAAAATATACGCCAGTATTTTCGTGCATTACAGTTATACACTGAACTAAACTCTGCAATCTTTTTACAACCGGTGAAATCTTCGGTGAATTTCAAAATGTCATTAAATCTACGCAAATCGGCAGCTCTGCCTTTTTGCGATGTTGAATTCTGCGTCCTTGAAAATGCTTATAGTTATGCTATGCCTGATGGTTCGACAGAAACTGCCAAAATTAAACAATGAACTTGGAGGTTGGAATCAGCCGAATGTTACCGTTTTTGTTGTTGTGGAATGGGCGCGGTGAGAAATCGGGTGATTCCAACCTTCAAATGTACACCGCTTAATCTGTGATATCCTGCTGATTTCAACAGTTTTAGTCGTGAAACCAGACATAATTAAAGGTAAGCATTTTCGAGGATTTAGAATTCATATTCGCAAAAAGGCTGCATTAATTGTTTGATTTTTAATGGGTCTGTTGCATACTTTTGCTACAACAATATAGAACCTTGATTCTTATGTAAAATTCGGCAAAAATAACGATGCGCACATTAAAAACGTTCAAAATCCACTCATTAACTCAGGAAATCACTTCAATTTCAAACAGCCCGCGCTACACTAGATACTATTTGCACCGGTATACTACTACATAGACGGAACCACCGTGCCTAAGTAAACAACATCGTAACTACAAAACGATGGAATTCCTTCTAAATACATGAACTATTGGCTGCATCTGCTGTCTAGTCTTTTCGGTTTATCAAAGATTACAAAATAATGTAAGAGATGTACGCATCTAAACGAAACATTATAATGTTTGTAAGATTCTGTTCATGTTTACATAAACGAGATGGTTCCATCTATGTAGTTATAAGTCGGTGACGTAGTGTCTAGTGTAGCGCGGGTTGTTTGAAATGGAAGGTATTTTCTGAGTTAATGAGTGGATTTTGAAAGTTTTTAATGTGCGCATCGTTATTTTCACCGAATTTTACGTTAGAAACAATGAGTTAAATTGATGTAGCAAAAGTATGCAACAGACCCATCGCCAAAATTTCCGTTCAAAAATGCGCTAATGGAGAAAAATACATTGAATCGGATTTTGTATGGGAGCCAGGGGTCCTCGGACGGCAATTCTGTAGCGGCTCGTGCTATTTGGCAACAGTGTTTTTATCCCATTTAAATACATGGAAAACAATCGAAAATCGAGGAGGCTGCCAGCCTCCGCTTGAATCGATTTATTACCTAAGTTTAAGTGGGAAAAATGCATGGTTGCCAAATCTCACGGGCCGCTACTGCGGAAATTATTACGATATAATGCTCTGTTATAGAACAGTCTATTGAGGAAATAAATTGGAATGTTCGATGGAATTTGGCAACGTAAACACTGAAGTCTCTTCGTTGCCAAACCGGTCAGTGTTGTAACTTTTCGTGAAACTCATATGCCCAGGTTGGAAGATCGAGCGCCGAACGTTGCACTTTGGTGTAAGATCGTTTACTAAAGTGGCCAAAAATTATAAATTATAAATTTCTGATAAATTTCTCATTTATAAACTTTCAAGACCAATTTTAATTACATAGGACACTTTGAACAAGTAATTTCACCTAGAAATGGCAGAAGAAAGTTTCAAATTAAGCTTGAAAGGTCAGAAATGATGGTTTTTGATTATTTTTTTTTCACTAACTTTTGACCTCTCTTTCTCGATCTTAGACCATAGTGCGTATGAGATCGTCAGAAAGTGGCCAAAAATCAGAAAATATAAATTTGTGACAAATTTCACCTTTTTAAACTTTCAAGACCAATTTCAATCACATAGGACACTTTTTGAACAATTAATTTAAACCTAGAAATGTCACAAGAAAGTTTCAAGTTAAGCTTGAAAGGTCAGAAATGATGGTTTTTGTTTATTTTTTTTCACCGACTTTTGGCCACTTTTTCTCGATCTTCGACCATGGTGCGTTGGTCGTGAGCGACCGATTCAAGAAATGTGGTTTTGAGGTTTTCAAGCTAGTCCCGGTTCAAGCCCCGCGTTCTTCGGCGGTATTGATATCTTAGAGTCGTGTGAACTTCTGAACCGTATACGCGGGGAGTTTCTGAAAGGACAAAACTACCATTATTCATTGAGTGAATATATTGAATATCGAGTTTGAAATTATTGAAATGATCTTGAGTGCAACTGAATCCATTCAATGCGAAAATACCGTCGATTAACATCAGGCGTTATTTTAATTTGATATCTTAATGATCTACTTAAATGCTGATCTACCATTATTCATTGAGTGAATATTGAATATCGAGTATGAAAAATTACTGAAATGATCTTGAGTGCAACTGAATCCATTCAATGCCAAAATGCCGTCGATTAACATCAGGTGTTATTTTAATTTGACATCTTAATGATCTACTTAAATGCTGATCTACCATTATTCATTTGAGTGAATATTGAATAATATCGAGTTTGAAATGATTGAAATGATCTTGAGTACAACTGAAATCATTCAATTCGAAAATGCCTTCGATTAACATCAGGTGTTATTTTAATTTGACATCTTAATGATCTACTTAAATGCTGATCTATTGTTTACAGAGCGTATCTCATTTTTATGAGCTTTTATTGCCTTAATGGTTCAATTTAGAAGAAGCCCTTTCCTGTCAGAGCTGGGCAAACAGGAGAGTAATTGATTACACGATTACTTATTGGTAATCGGTATTCGTCGAACCTTTGACTGGTAATTAAATGTAGTCTTCACTTCATTAAACTAAAAGTAAACTTTAGGGTCTTTTCGATTAGATGTACTTCTTCTGCAACTAATATGATGGGTGGCTTGTTAAAAAATCAGCCCTGATTATGCTATAAAATCACCCTAAAAAAGGACGATTACGATTACTCGATAACTGTGTAATCAATTACGAATCCCCATTAGCCCATAACTCTGATTCATGTTCCCTGATGCAATGGTCAAATCAGTGGCGTTGCGTGTAATTTATAATAACGCTGCATCTCGTCCGTTTAAATCTATGTAAAATATCGATTCTAGGGAGTTCAGTGTGCGTCTCCTATTATAGTTTGACCTTTTTTTTTAATGCGTTTAAATGTACAAAATTCAGCGTTGCCAGACAACACGCGACGGAACTGGCTCGAATTTAACTCTGATTCACTCAGTAGCGGCTTTTGTAATGTGGCAACAACGGTTTCTTTCCATTCAAACCCATGTAAAATAATCGATCTTCAGGAGGACATTGAACCCTTAAAAAATCGATACTTTTGCATAGGTTTAAATGGCATGAAGCGATGAAGCTTGGTTGCCAAATTGCTCGAGCCGTCACTGCAACTACCCGGAGTAGTTAGCTTCGCAGCATTTAATATGAAAATCACAATATCCAACAATTTGAACCTAACAATCATTTTAATTTGAATTTAATGAGCATCTATTTATAGCTGAAAGTTTCCGTCAGTTTAAATCCCGTTAGGCGATACTGATAAAGTGCATTGCTCTACTTGGAAGCTTAACGTATTTTCGCTTCTGGAGTTATTTTTAAAAGCAAATGTCCGTGTCATTGGGACTGGAAATCATCAGAAGACAGAAAAAAAAAAAAATTAAAGAAGAAACTTTGTGATGTGAAAATGAGATTCTGTACAGAAGGCAAAGGTCATAAAAAACTGCAAAGAAGCTTGCAGTAGTCAGTGAGCCATCGCAAGCAACTCCTCTATCTTTTGAACACCCAACCGCACTGTGGTTTCATATTGTCAAAAAGTGGCAAAAAATCAGACGGTAAATTATCATTAATTAATCATTTATAAAATTTTAATGCCAATTTCAATCATCACTAAAATTCTTTTAAAACCGAGTTTGTAAATTCCAACCGAGAAATGACGCTGAAAAGTAAAAAAATACACATCCAAACGTCGAAAAAGGTGATTATTTTTTTTTTTTTTTTTTTTTTTTTTTTTTTTTATGGTGCACTTTTTTTCGATCTCAGACCAATAGTGCGCTAAAGTTTAGTTAGTTAAAAGTTTTAGTTCAGTTTCAAAGTCCACTTTTTATTTTATTTTTTTATTTTTGCGACACCACTTTCTTTCTTTAGCACCTTTCGCCTTCCCATTTGAACGTGTGTGTAAGAAAAGGACGGCGATGGGGGCTAAAGTCACGTGATGGCCACCTCGGCTATCCTTTTCTAACGCATATGTGTTCAAATGGGACGAGAGAAAGACAGACAACATATTTATACTAAACCCGGCCAACTAATATTCCGACGTTGCCATTTAATCTGACCTTTTAATTCCCTTAAAAATAATCTGATGGAAATAATTGCTTGATATTTTCAGGAACAAAAATTAATGTAGAGGGGTCATAATTTCAAATCGGGCCAATTGAGCATGCATGCTCCGTGAAAATTCCAAGTCAAAAGTTAAACCCAATGAGTAATTTTTTACCTTCAGTACTACTAGAAAAGACTTTTAACCGAAGGGTTCCGCTGAATTTTCGATATTTCTCATGTACCACGGAAACAGCCGGAAACGCATGATGAACTTATGGTAAATAACTTGTCGATTGTCGGTTACGCTGTCGGTTACGTAACCAACTATTTCAAAAGTACTTAATAACAACAATATTACTTGTTACAATAATCTCTGATGTTGATTTTTAAAGCAAATTACGGTAGTTGAATTGAATTAAAAATTACAGGGCGGAACTTTACTGTATTACCAACCTTTTTCGTATATTTATAAGTGCCACTGACTAGGACCATAGGCAAATCACGAGATCGGATTTGTTGGTGAAAATCGTTTCCAAATAAAATCCATTTGCACAGATGTTGGTAATTCCTGTTTAGAACGTTGAAGTGTGGTTGAGAAAATCGTAAGGTACCCAGTTTCACTTTTAAATAAACTTTTAAGATGTAAAACCGTAAAATCCGTGCGTAACCGACAGACATTTTGGAACCGGGGGACAACCATTTTTCACAATTTATGGCATGAAGAAAAGTCATTTCGTAAAAAACGATGGTTTACACGTGTTCTACGGAGTTTTTTGAGCATTTCCACTATCTTCAAAATTCATTTCAGCCTCAAAATATGGTCAAAAACTTAAATTTAATACCAAAAACTCGTGTGGGGGACGCGTAACCGACGGACATTTTGAACCATAAAACAATTAAAATTAGTATTTAAATAACTTTAAAAGCAATTATTACTATTGCTCCTCATAAAACTGAGTTCCTTCGCCTTAAAAATCGGAACATCGAACTTATTTGATCTTTTTTAAAAATGTAATCTCGTTGGGACACCATTTGGCCCGTTTTGAAATTATGACCCAGAGAGAAGGAAAGTTCCTTGAAATTTCAAGAAATTCTTTGCTCTCGGTCTAATTTTATAATAATATTAAAGTCAAGTAAAAATTACTATGTCTAAATTCGAGTAGGTCCCTTCAGTATATACTAAACTAGACCGCACTATAAGTCCAGTTGTGGTTAATGTTTAATTTATAGTACTGCGTGTACTGTATAACCATCCAATTATTAATGTTATAAGTACCGGAAGTACCCCTTTAATGTAATTTGGACGGCGGAAACTATCCAATAATCAAATTAATCGTTGCATTCGTAGTGCTACGTCAATTTGTTTTTCTACGTGTGGTGAATTACAAGTTAAAACCGAGAGAAGCCGTGCGTATAAGTATCATTTTTGTCGTATAACTTGTCTCGATGTTTTTCCATTCGGCGTTTTCCTCACGCATATTATTTGGTCTCTAGTTGAAAAGCCTGAATAAAAAGTAATCGCACATACCAGCTCCCCGGCGCGGCGTGGGTTGTATAATTGCTTTTCGATCATATTGTAGCGGGCATATTTTCAAATTTCAATATGCCCTCAACGAGAATTCAAAATAGCGCGTCTGTGTCATTAGGAACATTCTACCTTGCGGTGATTTTAGTGTGTAATCAACAGAACTCAGTGTTGTCAACTCTAATTGATTATCGATTATTTTACTTGAAGCGTTTAAAGAGAGAGACAGTAGCGCACCGAGAGTTTCTTCATCTCTCTCTTTTCTCCATTAAAAAAACGTATGTAAGACAAGGATGGACAAGGGGATGAAACTCCCTCTTTCTGTCCTTTTCCTACTTATACAGTCAAATGGGAAATGAGAGAGATGGAAGAGATTCTGGTTGCGCCCGTGGAGAGAGAATCCGTTGTTGCCGTATTGCAGTGGCGGCTCGTGGAATGCAATTAAGCAATATATCTACTCCATTTAAAACTATAGAAAAGTATCGATCGTCAGGGGGTGCAATTGAACCCCCAAGAAATCGATACTTTTCTACAGTTTTAAATGGAGTAGACATCGATGTATCGCATTGCACGAGCCGCCACTGTAATGAGCACACTATTTTACCATTAGATTTATTAAGTGTTATCATTTGGCTTGCTGGTTTAAATCAATGGGTCTGTTGCATACTTTTGCTACAACAAAATAGAACCTTGATTCTTATGTAAAATTCGGCGAAAATAACGATGCGCACATTAAAAACGTTCAAAATCTCATTAACTCAGGAAATCACTTCAATTTCAAACAGACCGCGCTACACTAGACACTATTTGCACCGGTATACTACTACATAGACGGAACCACCGTGCATAAGTAAACAACATCGTAACTACAAAATGATGGACTTTCTGTTTTAATACGTGAAATATAAGCTGCATTTGCTGTCTGGTCTTTTCGGTTTATTAAAGATTACAAAATAATATAAGAAATGTACGCATCTAAACGAAACATTCCAATGTTTGTAAGTTCTGTTCATGTTTACATAAACGAGATGGTTCCATCTATGTAGTTATAAGTCGGTGATATAAGTGTCTAGTGTAGCGCGGGTTGTTTGAAATGGAAGGTATTTTCAGAGTTAATGAGTGGATGTTGAAAGATTTTAATGTGCGCATCGTTATTTTCGCCGACTTTTACGTTAGAAACAATAAGTTATATTGATGTAACAAAAGTACGCAACAGACCCATTGTGGCCTTTTTTCTTTTTTTCTTTTCACGCTGTAGAAAGTTAAATTGTAATTTTTTGCTCACTTAAATCCATGACTAATATGTTTCACGAAAATTAGCACTCTCAGGGTTTTTTAGCATCAGGGAAAAAACCTCGAACCGTCTGGGAATGCGATTCCGTCAGGGAGAACATGGATTTATCAGAGAATTTGGATTACAAGCCAGTTTCATGAGGAAATGTGTATCCAAAACTTGGAAACATAATCATTGTATTCATTTTCTCTGAAATCGCCAACTTGATTCAGTATGAGTCTCTTAAGGTGACTCCAGGCGAATTTTTTCCAGATTTCAAACTGATGGATAGCGCCACTAGTCACCATTAGGAAAAGTCCGCGGATTTTTGGCATTTTCAATTGAAAACAAGAAATAAATGCAAAACCCAAGAACGTCGGCACTTGCGAAATTTTTTTATGGAATTTTGGAGCCCAAAACGAGCAAAATGGGTTGAGAATTAAAGCCGTAATTTAGGAAATTCATTTCGCCGTAAGCTTAGTGAGTGCGAGTGAAACTATGCCTATCCGCCTTACTCGCACTCATTGAAGCTTATGGAAATTTTCATATTTCACAAATTCCGGCTTTATTTTTGAGCGTTTCAGCTTGAAACATTCTGGGTATCTTCCTGAAGTATGCTCGTATAGGTGCGGACTGCGGACGTTCCTCAAATTTTACTTTTTACTTATAAATTCATCAATTTTAGCCATGAACTGTTGACTTTTTGAGCAGCGCGACGTGGTGTCAACCGTTCGAACTAATCGGCCCTGGAATCACCTTAAGTAACGCGTGTGTTCAAATTTTTAAAGGGGGATTTTTTCATATGAGATCATGGAAAAAGGAAGAAGTGACTTGGACAATTCAGGGAAAGATCAGGGAATTTGAAATTTAAAATTTGCTGAACCCTCTGACTCTCTACTTTGGTTAAGACGGGACTTTGACAATTTTTTCTCGCAACAATTGAAAGGTTGAAATATATAATGAGGTATGCGCCGCCATAAGTTGTTGCAAAGATTGTGCATCTTTGACTATCTAAAATACTGAATTTGTGTATTTTTCAAAATGATTTTTTTTTTCCTGGAAAAATCATGAGATATTAAATTTGAAAATTTCGTCTCAGTGAACGTCTACAGGGTAATCTTTTCGACCAAAAAACAACTGCACAATCTTTGCAACATCTAATGGCGCATACCTCATTATACATTTCAACTAACTCCTCAATCGGCAACCGTGAAAATCGAGCCGAAAGTGTGCGGCTTGCGAGAGAATGTTCGGCTTGAAATGTTTATACCCTTTCAAGAACAAATAAACATCAAAATCAAAATTTGTTGGCTCTTCACTGAATCTCTATACAATCTGCCTTTTTTTTGTTTACCTTAAGTCCCCCCCCCTCCCCTCCACCCACGACGATGCTCTGAGTTGAGTTTATGTCGTCATGCATGGCATTCGCGATAGTTATAGTTATTGTATACAAACCTTCTCCTTCAATCGACACGAAGCGCTTAGAATCGGAACCGCAGCCGTGGTAAATCTAGATTTATGCTGGTCAAGGATGACATTGACCGTTCAGCTCCGCGGTTCTTTTTCTTTCGTTTGCAGTTTTCGCGGCCGTTTTCAATATTGTGAGGATATTGTGACTGTGAATGCTTATTAATCGATTGTCGGCGAGTTTCAAACAATTCTGAAACAATGCTGACAAATGTAATCTCCTTTTTTTTTTTTTTTTTAAGACATTCACACTTATTATTTCGATTAATCTGTTTTCTTTCCGTAAAAACCATTTCCAAATCGAGTTTTCTCTTCTCTTTCCTCCCTTCCATCTCTTATTTATTTTGTCTCTTTTCCTCTTGTAATCGCTCTCCTCTTTTTCGTTTACTTCTTTCCAGATCTTTTTTTATCATTTTTTTCTTTTTTTTTTTTTCTTCTTAATTTTCTTTATTTTCTCCATTTTTTTATTTTCTTTATTTTCTTCATTTTTTTATTTTCTTTATTTTTTTATTTTCTTTATTTTTTTATTTTCTTTATTTTTCTATTTTCTGTATTTTTTTATTTTCTTTATTTTTTTATTTCTTTCATTTATTGGGAAGCCTCTCCACCTCCACCTCTTCTATCGTGTAACCAAAAATCGTGCCTTTAAAACAACAGAAGTCCTTTGTATATTAATAAGAATTAAAAATCGCAACGCTAATTTTCTTGTCCGTTTGCCTGAGTAGAAGTTGATTTCGCGTTTTTCCTTTTTTTCAATTTAAAATCCCGAAAACACGACTGTTCCCAAATGGTTTGAAATCTGGAGTTTCGCCTGAGATCGCACTTGAAGAATGAAGAATTGCGCTTCGGAATCAATCGGATTTTTTTTTTATTTTTTTTATTTATTTTTTTTTATTTTGTTTATTAACTATTAACCCTTTTTTGGGAAGTGGTACACATGCGTACCATTTTATGTAACATGGGATTCAATGGAATTTCAATGGACATTTTTCCGTAAGTTGTGTCACACATCAAAGTTCTTAAAATATTGTCTTCTTTTGAATGGTCTTAAAAAATCTCAAAAGAACTTAAACCCAAAAATGCGTGCATGAAAGGGTTAACAATCAGCTATTCTATACAATGCTAGGAGAAAATTAGGTCATATTTACAATCATCACATGACTGTGGTACTCTCCATTAAGAGTCCTACTTTTTTTTACAGATGCACACATTGTGCAGGTCCTTTGTTTTTATTATTTGATTTTATTATAAGTTTTTATTATTTCATGAAGTTAGGTAATTCGTAGTGGCAAGTTCAAGGGCTTAAATCGTTTGAACCGTCTGGTTTCATTACTATTATCAAGTAAGCTTATAGCTAGTAAATTAGGGAAAAACTAATATGGGAAATAGAGTTGACATTTTGCGTAGTGGTTATGGCAACAATGATAGGTTATTCCGTACGCATGCAAATTGTTGGACAGGTGTGCCATCTAATAATTTTTAAGGAGGTGAAAAAAAAAAAAAAATCTTGCATTTACCAGCTGTTGGCAGCTGTTGAAACGAAAGGAAGAAGAAGAAGTATAAAGTTGCCGAGAAAATCCCTACTTATGGACAGCCGAGGGCGCAATAGCGTTTTCTCTTCATCCAAAAATATACGATGGTCTTTTTTTTTATTTTAATTTTTTTTTTTCCGATATCGATCGCCTTAGGAGTTTTATCGATATTGTTTTGGAGTCGATTATTTTTGAGCATCCGGGTCGCCTTTTTGTTCGGGCTAACAAAGGAGACTGATCTCCATTATGAGGACCGCAGTTTACATCTGTACCGGGAAGAAGGAGGAGACTATTAACTTCGATTGAAGGTCAGAACGGTAGGTGTCGAAATTTTTCTTTGAGTCTGCCGATTTGAGAGCTCGCGACTTAGATTGCCTGTAATGTGTTTGTTGCAAATTTTTGCCACAGCGTTATGAAGGGCCAATTTCTGTTATACAGGGTGTAACAAAACTATATACAGTAATTTTCAGGGCGTGCATTAGAGGTGAAGATAAGACTTTTTTCCCCCCTATAAACATGGGTCCAAAATTGTAGTCTTTTCGAGTTACAGTGTTGCAAAGTTTCCGAAAAACAAATTGACAAATTGTCATAACTCCCTCGTGAATTTTTCTTAATGCTCGTAAATAAGTCGTCTGGTGTAATTTTAAGCATTCTTGACGATATTGGCCATGAAAATGCTGTGTGCAAAAATTTGAGGGGGATTTTGGGGGTTTTCCTTGATTTTTCTCTATTTTTTTGGCCAAATCATGTGAAAATATGCTTTCGGATTCATTGGTCCCAAAAACGATTAGCATTACTCAAAAGTTCGTAAAAAAGTATGCATTTTTAGTCCTTGCTAGTTTTTCCAATTCGTAAGCCATTTCCGAGAAAATCGTCCCTGAAGTTGGAGAAGTCGGCCAAGAATCATCACTCACGTAAAAGGTCGAATGCAAAGGTGTTCACCGAACATCCAATACTTCGATATTTTTCTTGGGTTTAAATGGACGCATTACAACGTTGCCAAATTGCAAGCTACGCCGCTGATAAATTACTTGAAAATAACGTTGAGAGCACCAGAAAGTTCCTGAACTGACTAACAAAACTCAGTAAATCCGTTTTACAAACTTGCAAGTGCCATCAATTTGCATCTTTTTCTATGATGAACATAGTCGTAGCTAGGATATTGTCTTTCTCTCTCCTAGCCCATTTGGACGCATGCGTTAGACAAGGATGGATGAAGGGGCTGTCACGTGACTTCAGCCTCTCTTTCTGTCCTTTTCTAACACATGCGTTCAAATAGGCTGAGAGAGAGAGAGAGAGAAAGACGATATCCTAGCTACGGCTATGATGACTAATCATTTTTCTCAGCATAGAAAGCTGTAATCAGATGGGACGGGACTCTCCCATTGTCTTTCGTTCGTTCGACTGCCATCTTGACATTTTTTTAAACGCATTTATTGAGTTTGTTAGTTAATTTTGGAACTTTCCGATACTCTCAACATTATTTTCAAGTTATTTTACATAGGAACTGACCCTCCATAACGTTGTAGCAAAAGTTTGCAACAGACCTATTGAGATGCTCGGTACAAAAACAACACTTCTCTATATATAGAACTTCTTCAATTAAAATATAGTATACTATATTTTAATTGGGAGGAGTGCCGTTTTTGTTCCATCGCTCCATTTAATGCACCAAACAACGCTTCTTTAGTGTATTTCTAATGGGAGAACAGTGGCTATTGCAGCCAAATCCTTTAGCAATTGCAAAGAATGACCCGTGACCGGGGACTTCGCTCGAGAATTGAAGTTGAGTCTGTGCCATTTTGATTGATTTTAGGTGACCTCAGATATTTTCGTAATTTCGTTGATGGCCGCGCGGGAACTGCACGAAAGGCCGCATTCACGGAACTGTGCGGTTTTGAACGGGGAAAAGTCCATGCCTTGAACGCTTTATTGACGCCTTGACTTGACGGTACCATTCACGAACTGTTTTTCTGGCATAATTCGCGCAAATTTCGCTTCCGTTATTTTCCCGCCCTGCAGTAATCTGATACCTGATACTGCATCATTGCACTCGTATTGATTTGGCGATAGATCGGTTTAGTGCAACGTTCATCTCTGAAAGTTCGTACATCATGTTTTCACAAAAGTGTATACACCGTCATCAGTATTACTACAGTCATCAGTGGCATAGCCAGGAATTTTTCTGGGGGGGGGGGGGTCCGAGGTCCAAAAATTGTCAGGGGGGGTCCAAAGATTCTAATTTGGTCAAATTTGTCTGAAAACGCAAAAAATGACATTTTTTTAGGACAAATTTTGGTGTCTAGGGGGGTCTAGACAGTAGACAGTGTTGCCAAATAGTTGTGAAAAAGCCGTATGTTTTCCATTGATTTAAATGGGGACGAATCGGATTTTTACCCTCGATCTGGCAACACTGGGTCTAGACCCCCTGTACCCCCCCCCCCCCCCCGGCTACGCCCCTGACTGTCATCGTTTGTTTCGTTCATCATAGCTGTCATTAGTGCCATTTAAGGTGATTCTTCAGCTTTTAGTACCGACATCTTGCCACCAGAGCTCTCCCATTTGTTTAATGTCAAATTAGAGGCCGAAAGTAATTTTTGTTTGAGAAAACGGAGTGTCCGATACTAGATAATCATCTGAAGAACGTCTCTGCAGAATATCGCGTCAATAACTTCAAAAATAAGGCTCAAAGTACCAAAAAGTGAACTATCGCAAATCGATGCAAGACTCGATTTGCGATAATGGGGCAGTTGCAAGGGTCTGAAATGTTGTGTTTTTTATAGAGAAAATGAAACTACTCGATGAGCTGAGAACAAAGGTGCCTTTGGTTTCTAAATAAGTCCCATTATTCCGGAGATGAAATTTTGACCCAAAATACATTGTTTTAAATGGGAATTCCACGCAGTGACGTCACTACGCTCACGATTTTTTATAACTTTACACGTGAGTATCTCCAAAACCGGGACACTTGGGGGAAAAAACCAAAGGCACCATTGTCACAGCTCATCAAATACTATTCTTTTCTTTATAAGAAACACACCATTTCAGAACCTTGCAACTGCCCATTCACTTCTTGATACTTTGAGGCTTATTTTTGAAGTTATTGACGAGATATTTTGCAGAGACGTTCTTCAGATGATTATATCTATTATCTGACGTTCCGTTCTCTCAAATATAAATTACTTTTGGCCTGTTATTTGACATTAATTAAATGGTATAGAGCTCCAGCTAGTGGCAAGATGTCGGCACTAAAAGCTGCAGAATCACCTTAAATTCCAACGCAGCTTCCAACTCGAAAATGAGACATTTTTTCGTCACAAATGAATGCTGCTGCTTTTTTAAAGGTACAAGCAAACGCAAAAGTTGTGACCATCAAGAGCATAGCCGTAGCCAGGATATTGTCTTTCTCTCTCTTTGTCCATTTATACTTA
Organism: Trialeurodes vaporariorum; assembly: GCA_011764245.1. Taxonomy (NCBI): domain Eukaryota; kingdom Metazoa; phylum Arthropoda; class Insecta; order Hemiptera; family Aleyrodidae; genus Trialeurodes; species Trialeurodes vaporariorum. Next base: position 57,276,506 of record VMOF01000369.1, read on the forward strand.
TGTGTTAGAAAAGGACAGAAAGAGGGTCTGAAGTCACGTGACAGCCCTTATATCCATCCTTTTCTAACACATGCGTTTAAATGGGCTAAGAGAGAGAAAAAGACAATATCCTGGCTACGGCTATGGTCAAAAGTGCACAGAAAAAAATACTTCGGTAAAATTTGATCACCGAAGTTTTCGGTTAGGAACCGAAATGTTCGGTCTTGATACCGAATGCTTCATTAGTAATACTAAGTATATTAGGTAGGGGCGGAATTTAGGTTATACGTACTGATTTCTTCGGTACTTACGACTGAAAATTTTGGTTTATTCAACCGAAAATTTCGGTGATCGAAGTAAGTCGAATATTCATGTTCTAACAACCGAAGCATTTTTCTCCGTGTGCACTCGAAGAGCAGAAAGATGCTTTGATTACATAAGAATGGGTCTGTTGCAAACTTTTGTTTTAGCGCTACAAAGTATTTAATCTCATGTATAATCGCGTGAAAAGTCTATTGGTGGCATCAGAAAGTCTTAAAACGCAATAATAAACTCACAAGAGGCGTTTAATGAAATCCAAGATGGCGGAGAAATATCGAGCAATTTGTATGCATGCACCACGAACATCCAAGGATAGCCAACCTCACAATATCGATCACAACGTAAACAAACACATAACCCCTACCTCCAGTGAGGTTGTCCAAGTTGGCCATCCTTGGATGTTCAAGGTGCATGCATATACAGATTGCTCGATATTTCTCCGCCATCTTGGATTTCATTACACGCCTCCTGTGAGTTTATCATTGCATTTCATGACTTTCTGATGCCACCAATGGACTTTTCAGGTGATTTTACATCAGATTATACACTTTTAATTGTTGTAGCAAAAGTTTGCAACAGACCCATTCGTTGCACTTATCTCCAACTCTTCACTGCCAATACGTTTGCGTTTGATTGTTCAACCTTCGTTTAAATCAGAAAGAATCGACAACATAAAGAATCGAAGCAACTTCTTGGGCCAATTATTTTGAGGTTATGTCCCTCACTCTCTTTGGGTTTCGAAATCGAGTCTCAACCCCACTCTTGAAGTCAGCATTGAATATACTTATTCAGTAGCGCACCGAGAGTTTCTTCATCTCTCTCTTTTCTCCATTAAGAAACGTATGTTAGACAAGGATGGACAAGGGGATAAAACCCCCTCATTCTGTCCTTTTCCTACTCATACATTCAAATGGGAAATGAGAGAGATGGAAGATATCCTGGTTGCGCCAGTGTACTTATTACTTCGATTGCAGCGGTATGACGATTGATCTCGCGGCATTCATTCGACGTTTATAAACTCATTAACTCACCGTAAATACAAGTCTATAGCGAATTTGCTGCTTCTAGAAGTCAATTTTGAAAGCTTTTATAAATACTTTTGTTCGCTTAAGCTCCCGCAACTTTTGAGGAGTCAAAACTTAAAATCTACGGAAATGAAAGGAGATTTCGTAGGAATCCTCAATCGGAGGTCTATGTGCCATCAATTTAAGTTTGGTAAATAGGACTTTGGTTTCAGCGAACTTTCGAGTGAGTTTCGCAGCAGCGCACTATAGTCTGAAATCGTCAAAAAGTGGCCAAAAATTAGAAAGTTAATTTATCATTTATAAACTTTCAAGAAAAATTGTAATCGCAAAGAACACTTTTAACCAAGTGATTTAAACCTAAGAATGTCGGTGTTAGAGGTACTTACAGGAGTGTAGGCGCACCTGGACCGATAACCTTTGGAATTTGTCAACATTATTTCTGATATTGCTCGATGAAAATGAATGAAAATGAAATTGAGTGTTCACTTTAAACACAAAAGAATAAAGTCAGGGGCAAATTTGGTATTGATGTGAAGGAATAAAAATTGAAAATTAAGATTTAAATTAAACTTAAGAGGTCGATGATTTTTGATGATTTTATTTCACTGATTTTTGGCCATTATTTTTTTCGATCTCAGACCATAGTGCAGCAATTTCAAGTGCCGATTCTTTTTAAAAATTACGCATTTTCAGCACATTTATATTTGGGCCATTTTTTAGCAGTATACATACGATCAGATTTGGCGCACTTACCTTACATCGGTTTTTTTTTTTCAAGTTTTTGAAAAATTTATGTTCAAGGAACGACTGGCCCATATCTTACATTAGTACTATCCCTGCTTGATCCTTTTCTGATCCAGTCACGTGCACTTCAAAACGGCAACAGCGAATCTATTCTTCACCGTAGGCGATTGCCCCCTTTCACGTTTCTTTTCTTCAGACTTGATATTCGATGCCTGACCCTACACTACGACATCGTACCTCCGCCCTCATCTCTCAAGGGTAAACAATCAACATGTTAAGTTAAGCGCCATCTAGACTCTAGCGCGAGGAGAGCCTCTCTCTTTTTGTTTCTAAACTTTTGAACTTTCTCCCCCTTTCCACTCCCACCTCCTGGCCCTGCTGCTTAAGCTCTCTGATCACGTGTATCCTGCCTAACCTAACTTGAGATTAATTTGATCGCAGGAGAGATTTTGTTTTGTCGTGAGGGAGGATGAGATTGTGTGGGGGGGGGAGTAGAAATATATGGTAAACCCGCGCGACCAGAGACATTTTTCAAGTTTTATCTATTTCGTCACGTAGTTAGTGACCTACCAAATACCAATCAATGGCTCGTTTTCGCATGTTATCTGTGAACTAATGTAACCAACAAGCCATAGCGATAGAGAGGATTTTGATATTGAAACTTCGCACGAAGGTAGCCGCATGACGGAAATCTCTTATGGACGTTTTTCACACAGGCTCGGTTTGTTTGCCTCACTTTTTTTAACCTTTAAATTTTTTTTGAAAAAAATTGTTGACAAATATCTTTGAAATTGGTTTTAAACAAAAAAGCAAATGTTTTGGAGTAGTTATCTGGACACAGAATTCGATATAACTGTTTCTTCTGGAAGGATTTGTGCGATAAAGAAACTGACACATAACAGAAGTACGCAAACATTTTTCACCTAGATAGTTTTATTAGAATTATGTGTCTAGATTGCAACTCTTAAACACTTCCACTTTCGTTTAAAATCACTTTCCACTAGATAAGTTACGAAGTTTTGATTTTAGGTTAAAAAATATGAGGCAAACAATGAAACGAACCAAAATAAGATCGTCCCATGCTGCCAAAAGGTGTTGCTATAGCTCACTGGCGCAACCAGGATATCTTTCATCTCTCTCATTTCCCATTTGAATGTATGAGTAGGAAAAGGACAGAAGGAGGGGGTTTTATCCCCTTGTCCATCCTTGTCTAACATACGTTTCTTAATGGAGAAAAGAGAGAGATGAAGAAACTCTCGGTGCGCTACTGCTATAGCTCATTGATCTGAACTGACCCTTAAATCGCCTGTTGTCAAAGCCCCATTGAAGCATTTCAGGTGGCCTATCCGAGCCCATTTTCCGGCGCCATGTATTATCCGGCAACAGTGTGTGACATACGATGGCTCTGCTTCCAGCAGCTCCAAGGCAGAGCCAAGGTATGGGTATCAGACAGAAACTATGACACGTGATTAATTTTGAGTGCCCCAACTATTTTCCTCTCTTCGATGCGGTTGCAAAAATTTCTTCCAACGGGGAGAACTTCGGGAGAAGGGGGGGGGGGAAGCCATTGGAGCAATACTGGATGAACGTCGACATCGGGTCTCCGAAGGCGGTTTCTCTCTCTCTCTCTCTCTCTCCCTCTCTCTTACTCTTTCTCTTCTCTCTCGCTCTCTCTTATTCTCTCTCTCTCTCTCTCTCTCTCTCTCTCACTCCCTCTCTCTTACTCTTTCTCTTCTCACTCTCTCGCTCTCTCGCTCTCTCTCTCTCTCTCTCTCTCTCTCTCTCTCTCTCTCTCTCTCTCTCTCTCTCTCTCTCTCTCTCTCTCTTCTCTCTCGCTCTCTCTTATTCTTTCTCTTCTCTATCCCCTCTCTCTCTCTCTCTCCCTCCCCGCGCGATAGCTGAAGTAATGGGATAGGTTAAGTAATGTAATGTGTGTGTGAGTGAATGAGTGAATGAGTGAAGAAGCGGGTGAATGTATGGTGGTTGAGTATAGTATACAGCTTGAGCTGTAACGTAGTAAACGAGGAAGTGAAAGTTGCGGAGTGGAGCGGTGGTTCGGTTCACGTTCCCAGCTAAATCTATATTGCAGAAAGAAGCAAAGCAAAGCAAACCGAGGAGCAAAAGCAATATTCTACTTTACTCGGAGCTCTTGCCTTTCTCTGTTTCTCTCTGTCTCCCTTTCTCTCTCTCTCCCACACTGAGAAAAAACCCGTGGTCGTGGCTGTCAATGGGTTCGATAGCTGTTTTTTCGGTCATGGCGGTCGAAGTTACGGCAGCGCCAACCACTATTTCGATACTTTTTGCAAATGGCTCTCAAAGCTTTGGTCCCTACGACCGAGGAGTCTCGGTATCTCTCTAGACTACCGATGCTAGGGCAAAGTCGTCCTCTTATCGACAGCCACTACCACAGTTTCGACGACTCTCTGCCTATCACCAACTTCGACAGAGAGAACCGAAGCGGCTTCGTAGACACGCACGAATCTTCGATCCGGTGTACCACGGTATTGAGACTAAAATTACCCTGTATCGTAATTTTCGATAGCAACATTTGACCGTTATTTTTTCAGACGAGTATAAGGCGTGCGTTTCGTTTCTAAACTGTCGTTTCTTCGCGAATCTGTTAAAAGACATTAAATTAATGGAGGTTGAACATAATCGTTGTCTCAAATATGCCACCCTATTTGGCTCGTGTTTTCAGTGAAATTAAGTTTTCGTTTCGTGACCAACTTGGGGGGGGGGGTTACTATTTAACTCTTTTGGTTCAACAGTATGCCATGCACTTTTATTTTTTTACTTTTACAAGGAGCCAGAGCATATATTATTTGAGACAAAATGAAGTATTAACTAGTTAGGTAATTTTTTTCTATCTTACGGAATCATTTTAGCAATGTCTCCTTCGAAACGCATGTAGTCATGTACATACCTTAAATCAATTCCAACAAGACAACAATCGCAGAAAAAAGAAATACAGATTGAACGAAACAGTGAACGAAAATTATGCGGGAAACATGTTTCATTGAAAGAAATTTGATACATTACAATTGAGCGTCACCGAAAATATTAAGTATTAAATTCGAAGAAATAAGTATTTAGGCAAAAAAGAAGGCCAGATATGAAATCAGCGTACCAAAATTACTAGGAAAGCATGTATCACTCAAAGAAATCCGATAACATTAAGGCAATTAAGAGCTCCGTATATTCATGAGTATCTATTGATGCGTCTCAGCCGTAGTGCGAGCCACGAGCCGAGAGCCGAGCCGAGCGCCGCAACGAGCGAGAACCTCTCATTTTCGGACACCTCTCTAAGGCTCAAAACTGGTTTTTTGTAAAGTTTAATGAAACAAAATGATTTTCCTAAGTGCCTCCCACATGGTACTGCAAAAAAGAAAAAAAAATAATGATAACTCTAGAAGCTACTGTACTTTGAAGATCACCTAAAAGTAGAGATCAAACTTTCAAATCTGATTGGTATATATACAAACTATTCTTCCTCCTTCTCAGCGCGACGGTGTCACAAAAAAGCAATATCGTCCAACAGATGATTGGAGGACTTAAGTAATGAGATCAGCTGCGTTCTTTGACACACATGCAGAACTATTTGACGAGGGTTCGTGATTGAGATCTAATGTAACAGGAGGGGGGAGGGGCGTTCGTGGTTGTCAGTGGAAGTAACTTGAAAGGCGATTATTCGCAGTAGGATGTGTCTTACGGACAGGTTATAACCTGTCAAATTGGGAGCAGAGGATGGATAATTGAAAAAGCCACAGGTGGGGAGGAAGAAAATCAAGAGTAGATGAAAGAAAAATAATTTTAAAATATTTCTTTTTTATCTGGGCATGAGTTCGGTAGTGGCTCCCATAGGTTCGGTCGTGGCTCCCATAGGTTCGGTAGTGGCTCTCATGGATTCGGTAGTGGCTCTCATGGGTTCGGTAGTGGCTCCCATGGTTTCGGTAGTGGCTCTCATGGGTTCGGTAGTGGCTCCCATAGCTACGGTAAAGCCTATCACGAACTTCGGTCGTGGTGATCACTACCACTCGGTAGTGTCTGTCGAAGTTAGTAGGGTGCCATATACTCCATAGATTTCGGTAGCCACTGTCGAAGTTCGGTAGCGACGATCACGGGTTTTTTCTCAGTGCAGTTATTCATGTAATGCAAGTGATTTTGAAGAGGGGTCACCCAATGTTGGCTATTGTTACGAAAATTCGGTGGAAAAGTCGTGACGCTCTATACCTATAGACACTGATCCGTGGCTAAACTTATTTTTTATATATATATATTTTTTTTTATTATTATTTTTTTTTTTTTCGTAGAAATGAAAAAAACCAACCAGAAAATGGGATTTGAAAGTGCGTACCTTTATGAGACCTGTAAAAATCTCTGAAAACAACAGGAGACCCAAAATTAATGAAACATACTGTACTATTTCACGATTTTTTTCTTCAGTTTAAATTTTTCTTCTAAGCAAAGGTCAATGTATATCAGCAAGTCAACTGTTCAATCAATTTGCCTTGGCAATTGAGCCCGGGTGCAAAAGATATGAAAACCCTTGAGGGCGAGCGATCGACTCCATTTGCCAAGCTGAATCGATAGGGGGGTCACAAGAGGGGTTTCGGCGACATCACCTTTTTGACCATGTAAAGAGTCATGCGTTGCTATGGATCAAACGGCCCCAAGAGCAAAAGATATGAAAACCCTTGAGGGCGATCGACTCCATTTTCCAAGCTGAATCGATAGAGGGGTCACAAAGGGGGTTTCGGTGACATCACCTTTTTCACTGTGTTAAAGAGTCCTGAGTTGCTTTGGATCAACGGTCCCAGCTGCAAAAGATATGAAAATCCTTGAGGGCGATCGACTCCATTTGCTAAGCTGAATCGATAGAAGGGTCACAAGGGGGGTTTCGGTGACATCACCTTTTTCACTGTGTTAAAGAGTCATGAGTTGCTTTGGATCAACGGTCCCAGCTGCAAAAGATATGAAAATCCTTGAGGGCGATCGACTCCATTTGCTAAGCTGAATCGATAGAGGGGTCACAAGGGGGGTTTCGGTGACATCACCTTTTTCACTATGTTAAAGAGTCATGAGTTGCTTTGGATCAACGGTCCCAGCTGCAAAAGATATGAAAATCCTTGAGGGCGATCGACTCCATTTGCTAAGCTGAATCGATAGAGGGGTCACAAAGGGGGTTTCGGCGACATCACCTTTTTGACCATGTAAAGAGTCATGCGTTGCTATGGATCAAACGGCCCCAGGTGCAAAAGATATGAAAACCCTTGAGGGCGATCGACTCCATTTTCCAAGCTGAATCGATAGAGGGGTCACAAAGGGGGTTTCGGTGACATCACCTTTTTCACTGTGTTAAAGAGTCATGAGTTGCTTTGGATCAACGGTCCCATCTGCAAAAGATATGAAAATCCTTGAGGGCGATCGACTCCATTTGCTAAGCTGAATCGATAGAGGGGTCACAAAGGGGGTTTCGGCGACATCACCTTTTTGACCATGTAAAGAGTCATGCGTTGCTATGGATCAAACGGCCCCAGGTGCAAAAGATATGAAAACCCTTGAGGGCGATCGACTCCATTTTCCAAGCTGAATCGATAGAGGGGTCACAAAGGGGGTTTCGGCGACATCACCTTTTTCACTATGTGTTAAAGAGTCATGAGTTGCTTTGGATCAACGGTCCCAGCTGCAAAAGATATGAAAATCCTTGAGGGCGATCGACTCCATTTGCTAAGCTGAATCGATAGAGGGGTCACAAGGGGGGTTTCGGTGACATCACCTTTTTCACTGTGTTAAAGAGTCATGAGTTGCTTTGGATCAACGGTCCCAGCTGCAAAAGATATGAAAATCCTTGAGGGCGATCGACTCCATTTGCTAAGCTGAATCGATAGAGGGGTCACAAAGGGGGTTTCGGCGACATCACCTTTTTGACCATGTAAAGAGTCATGCGTTGCTATGGATCAAACGGCCCCAGGTGCAAAATATATGAAAACCCTTGAGGGCGATCGACTCCATTTTCCAAGCTGAATCGATAGAGGGGTCACAAAGGGGGTTTCGGCGACATCACCTTTTTCACTATGTGTTAAAGAGTCATGAGTTGCTTTGGATCAACGGTCCCAGCTGCAAAAGATATGAAAATCCTTGAGGGCGATCGACTCCATTTGCTAAGCTGAATCGATAGAGGGGTCACAAGGGGGGTTTCGGTGACATCACCTTTTTGACCATGTAAAGAGTCATGCGTTGCTATGGATCAAACGGCCCCAGCTGCAAAAGATATGAAAATCCTTGAGGGCGATCGACTCCATTTGCCAAGCTGAATCGATAGGGGGGTCACAAGGGGGGTTTCGGTGACATCACCTTCATGACCATGTAAAGAGTCATGAGTTGCTGTGGATCAACGGCCCTAGGTTGAGAATGTAAAGGGTGGAGAAATAAGTGTTTTTTTTTTCTCCGCATGCTTGAAGCATTCTGACCTACTTGCCAGGGCTTATTATGATCTACAGTCATTTCTCAATCAAGTTGCCTAAAAACCTTAGAGCATATACCTAACCTGCATTAGAAATTTTTTATTAATGTATTTTTCTAATCGCTTGTGAGGCGTACATTTTGTATCTCCTGACGTTTATCATAGCCAGTAGCGGACCGAGAGTTTCTTCATCTCTCTCTTTTCTCCATTAAAAAACGTATGTTAGACAAGGATGGACAAGGGGATAAAACCCCCTCATTCTGTCCTTTTCCTACTTATACATTCAAATGGGAAATGAGAGAGGTGGAAGAGATCCTGGTTGCGCCAGTGCAACGAGAGTTTCTTCATCTCTCTCTATTCTCCATTGAAAAACGTATGTTAGACAAGGATGGACAAGGGGATAAAACCCCCTCCTTCTGTCCTTTTCCTACTCATACATTCAAATGGGAAATGAGAGAGATGGAAGATATCCTGGTTGCGCCAGTGATCATAGCCGTTTAGGCTCTATCTACAAACAATATACATATAAACAAATGCTCTCAGAAAAAGAAACAAATGTAAGCATTTAAAGCCGATTTCTCAGTAAGTGACAAGTGACGCTATGTCGTAGTCAACGGTTAGCCAACAATCTCAACAATGGCTCCTAAGCGGTCGCAATTAGTTGGGACAAAAACTCGCGTAAAGTTCCAAACTATCTCTATAGGCACTATATTTTTTCTGAATTTCAATTTTGGAATATCTTCACTATATAGCGGCTGATGCAATGTGGCAAGAATCAATTCTCTCCATTTAAACGTACGTAAAATAATCGATCTTTAAGGGATTCTTTGAATTCCTGAATAATCGATACATTTGCATAGGTTCAAATGGCAAAAAAAACATCTTTGCCAAAATAAATAGCAGGAGCTGTCTCTGAGTATCTTTGGCGTTTCTTGAAAATCTGAAGGAGCTGATAAGACGGAGGAGACTAATTAGTAATTCCTAATAACTTTTGGGCTTGGTCCGCTTGGTGGGTATAAATGAGCTTTTCCCTGGCATCCGATATGATGATGACCGTAATTTCCGTTGGCAGTTGCGAGAAAATTAGAGCACTTGATATTTTCACTCTAATATAAAAATGTCAGTATTTTTCCTCTTCTTTTAATTTTTTATTCATGAATAAATATAAAATGTGGCAACTGTGTATCATTATTACCGAGTCTCCGCGCGCTGCTGACTAAAAAACGTGATCACAAGGATTCATAATTTTTCGAGAGACGCATAAAATCGTTGCCGAAGGGGGTTGTTAAGTTTCAGCGAAGAGAAGGGGTCGTTATTCGGTCGAGTTTCAAAGAATCGTCGATTTGAGATTCTGTTTGATCGATAAATTGGTTGACTTGAGCGAATTTTGCGAATGACGTTGAAATGTTATCGAGATTTCAAATTGTATAACCGAATGCTTTTGCGTGTGTAGTGTTGTATTGAAATCCCGAGATTTTATACTCTCAGGGAATATTCCCTTTTGGAAATTTATTCTGCTAAGTGGGTATCATAAAGCCAGCTTTCATTTTCTTTTCTTAAAATCTAATTAACTAATGTCTTAAAGGCTTGTTCGACTCAACACTAGTGGATCCAGGATATTGTCCTTCTCTCTCTCTCTCTCTCTCTCTCTCTCTCTCTCTCTCTCTCTCTCTCTTCCTCTTTTTTTCTTTCTCTCTCTCTCTCTCTCTCCTCTCTCTCTCTCTCTCTCTCTCTCTCTCTCTCTCTCTCTCTCTTCCTCTTTTTTTCTTTCTCTTTTTCTCTTCTTCTCTCTCCTCTTCCTCCTCTGTTTCTTTCTCTCTCTCTCTCTCTCTCCCTCTCTCTCTCTCTCTCTCTCTCTCTCTCTTCCTCTTTTTTTCTTTCTCTTTTTCTCTTCTTCTCTCTCCTCTTTCTCCTCTGTTTCTTTCTCTCTCTCTCTCTCTCTCTCTCTCTCTCTCTCTCTCTCTCTCTCTCTCTCTCTCTCTCTCTCTCCATTTGAATGCATGTGTTAGAAAAGGACAGAAGAGGGGGCGATAATCACGTGACAGCCACTTATTTGTCCTTTTCTAACACACGCGTTTTAATGGGAGAAGAGAGAGAAGGAATCCACTCCTAAACTCAATTAACGCTTTTATTTGCGCGAGCGTAATGGTGACTTAGGGCAGTAATAACGATAGATTTCCATCTAACAATGAAAACTCCATCAATGTAACTCCAACACTCCAATGTAACCCAATGTTTCCAATGTAACTCCATCAAGAAGTGGTCAATAAGAGACGACTTTCATTAATTGACACCGGTGTCACTAGGTGTTACGGTACCACTCATCGAATGTGGATCATTACTCTGATGACTAATTATTTCATTACGCTCGCGCAAACGAAAGTGTTTATTGAGTTTAGGAGTGAGTTTCGAAAGTTTTTAGTGCTGTCATCGTTATTTTTCGAGGTTTTTACACCATAATCAACCATTAAATAGCTTAAGGTAAGTGACCCGAAGGTGGCCGTACCTATGCTTGGGGCCAATATTATTGGCCCCAAGCTAATATGCACGTATAAGTCATGAGAGATAAAAAATACTAAATATGTCAATTTACTATTCAGACAGTTGGCTATCATATGTTAATTTCATTTTTTTAAAAATTTACTTGTTTTTGAGGTTTTTTTTGCGTTTGAAAAAAGTGGAGTTTTGACATCGCGCAAAACCTGCACCTAAGGGGGCCACCCCTAATATTTTTGATGTACCTAAAGGTGGACACCCCCTTTTAAATTTCATTAATAAGTATTCAACTGCTATTTTATCGTTAAAAAACGGAATCTAGACCCTAGTCACACCAGAAACTATAATGATTATGATGAATTGAAAGTCAAAGGTGGAATCTATTTAAGGGCTTAGCTTTTACGATTGTTTACTTTCGTGAAAATTAGCTGAAGACCTGCGAAAATGGACGTTGCACTGTTCCGCGCCGACAGAATCACCCGATGCTCTTGATTTTTGGAGTGGGGGAAGTGATAGCATTCTGCTACTCAGCACTAGCGTCATATATCGTCAATTCCAGTAATAGACCTGTTTAGTGATAACGTCACGATCAAAATTGGTTCCAAACAAATGCTCTATCTCGCTCACTCTCGGGGATTTACCCATAAGAAATCAGATCCAAATTTTCGAACGCAAATTCATGCTAGTTCACCACCGGTTTTCTCAAATTTTATTGCACCATTAGATTCCACGTACTTTAAAGTATCTTTTCACTATAACACAATTCCTAAAAGATCACAAACGAATTTACAATTACAGTTATACCGAAAGATGTTCTATGTTTCGTCCTTGTCTCACTCACGGTCTCTTATGGGAGTATCACCGCCATGACACTCAATCATCCTAACCTCTCTTCTTGTCGAAGCTTGTTCGAGGTATAACACGTGGTGTGATGGTGCAGATGAGCCTATATTCTAGAATTCTATGTCCATAAGAAACTGCGAGTGGGACAAGGACGAAACATAGGACTTTCTTCGGTGGAACTGTGATTGTAAATTAATGCATGATGTTTCGAAAATGTTAATGCAGCGAGTTTGTATTTTAGGGTACGTGGAATCCGATGGTGAAATAAAATCTGAGAGAACATGTTGTTTACTAGCACAAATTTGCATTTGAAAACTTGGATCTTGTTTCTTACGGAAAAACCCACGAGAGCGAGTGAGATGGAGCATTTGTTTGGAACAAATTTTTTTCGTGACGTCACACTAAACAGGTCTATTAGCTGGGGTGGGCCACCTTTGGGTCGCCTACCTTATAGCAAAAGTGTGTAACAGCCCCATTTCCACTGAAATAATTACACTTTTTTTGTTTAAGATTACAAAAGAAATGAGGGAAACAAACCAGAGGGCCGATCATTTACTTCATCGTTAAACCGATCGATAAAACTGTATACGAGTGATGCTATTGGTCGAAAATTGTAAAACTTGGCTGTTGCTATGGTAACCATCGTTAAGAGTCTCGTTTTATAAAGGCTATTCATGAGTAACCTTTAAAAAACGGACACTGTAACGATGGTTACCATAGCAACAGCCAAGTTTTACAAAATTCGACCAATAAAATAACTCATAGACCGTCTTATCGATCGGTTTAGCGATAAAGTAAATGATCGGCCCTCAGAATTAGATCGCCCATGCTGCCTCACTTTGTCGTGTATCACTGGCGCAACCAGGATATCTTCCATCTCTCTCATTTCCCATTTGAATGTATGAGTAGGAAAAGGACAGAAGGAAGGGGTTTTATCCCCTTGACCATCCTTGTCTAACGTACGTTTCTTAATGGAGAAAAGAGAGAGATGAAGAAACTCTCGGTACGCTACTGTCGTGTATTATAGCTCCTCTACATGCGCAGGTTTAATTGGTTGGTTTGTCCGGTGCATTTTATTGAATTCTCTTCTGACTCAAAACACTCATTGTTAGAATCGTTAACCTGTCTAACTACATATTCCCTTCTTCCCTCCTCATCGGTCCGGATCTCGAGGAAAGTTTTGAAACTTTTTGACTTTGAAACTCTCTTTGAATGACTGCGTCAAAAGATTAAAAATACTTTTGAAGGAATTGGAAAGGAACGTGACAGTTTACTCTCGCAAAAATGACATTCGTGCTTGTCTCCCCAAATGTCTCTCCCTCTCCCTCTTGCAGTCTTCCCGTGTCTTTGTTCATTTTCCCCTCTTGAATATTTTTTACTCGAATAAGTATTTCTCTTTAAGATAAAGAGATCTAACATGTAACAACGCCCCCTCCTCTCTCACTCTCTCTCTCTCTCTCTCTCTCTCTCTCCCCCTCTCTCTCTCCCCCCTCTCTCTCTTTCTCTTTCTCTCACCTCTCTCTCTCTCTCTTTCTCTTTCTCTCACCTCTCTCTCTCTCTCTCTCTCTCTCTCTCTCTCTCTCTCTCTCTCTCTCTCTCTCTCTCTCTCCTCTTGCTCTCGCATAACTGCTGACTGTTGTAATGCGGCTGTTGCAAACTTTTGCCTGAAGCGATTTAGTAGTCGATTTTGGTAAACCGCCAAAAGTAACGATGGCAGCACTAAAATTTTCCGAAGTCCACTCCTAAACTCAAGAAACGTTTTTATTTGCGCGAGCGTCATGGTGGCCTAGGGCATTAATAATGGGAGATTCCCATCTAAGAATATACTGTATAACTTCATAAAAAAGTAACCAATAGGAGACGACTTTCCTTTGACACCGGTGTCACCAGGTGTCACGGTACCATTCATCGGATGTGGATCACTACTCTGGTGACCAATTACTCTGATCATCCTTGTCAGTATAGATTGACGAAATTAAGGCAGGAATCTCCTATTATTACTGCCTGCCCTTTGCCACCGTTACACTCGCCCAAACAAAATCGTTCATTCAGTTTCGGAGTGGATTTCGGAAGTTTTTAGGGCTGCCATCGTTATTTTTGGAGTTTTTTACACCATCAAATAGTCTTATTATTAAAATCGCTTGTAGCAGAAGTGTGCAACAGCCATATTGTTGTGATTGATACACTGTTATTATGAATTAGTGATAAATTGTACGCAAACTCATTTGACCGGCACCATATAGTCGTAAGGCTCAAATGTATAAAAATGAAAATAAATGAATAAATAAATAAATAAATAATTGATCAAATTGAAGAAAATTACTGTTTCTAATTTTATTCTTTTATTTTTTCTGTTACAGGTGAGTAAAGTTTTGAACGAAGTCAAGCAAAGAAGTGAACTTTCGTAAGCATCAAATCCGGAAGTGAGGTTGATAATTTCTTTCAATTGTTTAGATTTTACAAAATTTAGGAACACGTAGAGGGTATCATCAAATTGGATAGAAATCTTTCATGGGACCTCCATAGCTCCGCCAAGGTACCTTAAATTTTAAAGTCACTTCGTGAGCCCATGAGTGAATTTCGAGGTTTTTTAATATGTCCTCATCATAATTTAATTTTCAGTGGATTTTACTTGAGAATCAACCATTCAATCGCTTATAGCAAAAGTTAACAAGAGCCTTATTCCATAAGCATTACTCTATTAATTTTTAAGGAAAACAGTGTACGTCAATGACATGAAAAAATAATGAGAGAATTCCTCAACTTTCCATTGAGTGTCTTAGAGTCCCTATATACTATGAGAGTTGCGCCATTGCTGAATCCATTTCTGATTGGTTCTCAGATTTAGGCTGTCAAGAAAGCTCCAAGAGGCAAATGCAAATGGCGAAGGGTTTGTTTACTTTTCGCGTACTCGCTTTCATTACATTTTTGAAGTAACAGTGACCGCGGTAATTTTTGTGAATTTTTCCTCTGCCTAAATGTTATTATGGAGAACATTATTTCTTTCAATAACGACCGTTATTGTCGAGAATCTGAACCTAACCTACAAGAGATAGGGAAATAGTGGCAACAGCGCAGAGGCAAATGGCCATCCGCCATTTGCAATTTGCCTCTTGGGGGCTCCATGGATCCGCTTCTTCTTCTTCATTTTGAGAGTCTTGTCGCAACTCTCATAGTATATAGGGACTCTAGAGTGTCTCAGTCCGTCTTTTACGAGGCTTCTGATTACCTCTAAGTGACTGTCAATGTGTCAGCTGGCCGTTGGCGGTTTATACGAACACAATGTTTGACGGACGAATGGGTGTTAAAGAAGGGACAGTGTTGCCGGATGTGTGGGTAATTACCGTTTATTTTACATTGATTCTTATGAGGAAATGAACGGTCCAAAGCGGCACATGTGACAACACTGAGAGGGGATAAAGAGAATCCATGCAACAAGAGTGAGAACAAGTTGATCACCTGTTGATGCCTGCTTTTTAGTTTAACCTCAGTATCCGTTATTGTGCAGGTTCCCCCCCCCCCTTCCCCCCTCCCCCTTGCCCCTTCCTACCCCTCATCCGAGAATGGACCAGACAGTCTGGCAGCTGCGCCAAATTTTTAAGGTAATTTTCTCCGCAGCGGTGCTGTGTTGACAAGTTTTCGTTTTTAAGAAACTGTCGTTTTTTTTTTTTTTTTTTTTTTTGGAATTGAACTATGCGTTATTACGAAAGAAACTATAGTGTGAGAGGCAATGAAGCAAGTTCTGCACTGAAAAAAATTATTCCTGAATGGGGCTCTTGCAAACTTTTGTTCTAGGGAATTGAAGAGTTGGTTCTTGCATAGAAACCTGTAAAAATGACGATATGAGTACACTAAAAATCACGAAATTCACTCTCAGAATCAGGCTTAATGGCGGAGAGACGCAGAACTCATGGGAGATTCCTATCTAGCGTTTCCGTAGAGAAAGTGACATAATAGACAGGAATCTCCCATGATACCTGCGTCGAACCGCCATTACCATCATGCCGTCATAGCAGTTGTGTGAGTTTATGACTGAATTTTAGACTTTCTTGGTGTGATTTTCGTGATTTTTGCTGGTCTTTACATAAGATTTGACTATTATTTGCCTACAGCAAAAGTTTGTAAGAGCCCCATTCTAGTATAATATTACCAGAAGCACAACGTTGTATGAACCACAGAAAGTCTAGTACTTTGACCAGAAGATTCTGGTATTCATAATGGTTACAGAACTAGAATCTCTCCAACATTTTCAAGAACTACGATACAACACTAGATTTCTGGTAATCGTACTATCTTTTAAATTGGTTCACACATCGTCACATGCTTCTGGTAATCTTTTTTTTTAGTGTGGAACTTTTTGGCGTTAAATTTAGCCATACAGTGCAGCAAATGTCTCTTGTTCTAAACATAGTGGCTATAGGACCCTGGGTACTAATGGTCCAGCGGGGCTCGTGCTATTTGGCAACTATGTTTTCCCTCCATTTAATTCGATGAAAAACAATCGATTCGATAGTTCACCTGCAATCGATTGTTTTCTATAGATTCAAATGGAGGGAAAACACTGTTGCCAAATTGCTAGAGCCGCCACTGTAATGGTCAACCTTGTATGTATCCACCTCAGTTTTTGTCGCTGACAGCTGGACTGCTCCTCCGAATTGTTGTTGCTTTACATGAACTCTTCGATTGCCAAATATTCTGGTTATTTGGTGGTTTTTTTAGTTTCGAGGACTTTTTTATTCATCGATTTGGAGAACTGTTTGAAGAAAATTTCATTTATAATTCGGGATTGTAATAACAAAAACTATAATGGAGCTGGTGCAAACTTTTGCTACAGGCTTATTAATAGTTGATTATGGGGTATTACCTTGTAAAAGTAACGATTAGCGCACTAAAAAATCACGAAATCCACTCCTAAACTCACAAAATGCTTTTAAACGCGAGACCGTAATGGCGGCCGGGGCCGCGGTTTTCATTGGGGTTCCCAATCTTCAATCAGCGCCATCTACACGAGATGTTCTCGCAACACCACACAAGAAGAAGAAGAAGCATATAATGGCCATAAGGAAACCGCGGCCTCGGCCGCCATTACGGTCTCGCATTTAAAAGCATTTTGTGAGTTTAGGAGTGGATTTCGTGATTTTTTAGTGCGCTAATCGTTATTTTTACTGGGTATTACCCCATTATCAAGTATTATTAAGCCTGTAGCAAAAGTTTGCAACAGCTCCATTTGGTAACCTGAAAATTGCTGTAGGAAACTCTTTCTCACGAGATATTTTATCAATCCGAGCGATTTCTACAGTTTGCTGACGACATTGCATTTTGTCCATTTGATCTCATGAAAAATATCGGATTCGAATTTGTTCACCGTCCTTTCAATAGTTCAATTGTTTTCATGGGTTTAAATGGACAAAATGCAACGTTGCCGTGTGCTCGTTTCTAACTTGGGGCTTAAGACATCGACATGATTGTAACAGAGAGATTTTTCATAGCCTGAGTAACTCACGCTCGATTTGTAGTTCAGTATTGAAGTAGTTGAGTGAGGTTCTTGTGAGTATGAGGGTCACAGATAACTGAGATACTTTGCGTCACGGCGCGTTTTAAAGGCGTTTTTGCTCGAGTGATTTTCCCAATACATTTAACTTATTTCGCCGAAAGGCATCGGAGCAGCGCGAATTCGTGCGATCTTTTGATCCGTCCCATTGCGTCGGGAACCAGAGCGCATTAACGCATTTACCCTTGTTAACGTCAGTGGTCAGTGGTTAGAAATAATGTATAGCCCCTGTCCTGAATATAGAACTACGTCGAAAGTACACTATCAGCGGTGGAACGCATTTAAGAAGGTATAGGAAAGGAATGCATTTAGTTTGACGTATGATCCAAATGCAATCAGCTGTTTGCCCGTGCATGCTTTTACATCTCTACCCTGCGGGCCGATCATTTACTTCATCGTAAAAGCGATCGTTAAGATTGTCTATGAGTGATTCTATTGGTCGGAAATTGTAAAACTTGGATGTTGCTGTGGTAAGAATCGTTAAAGTGGCCGAAAGGTTATTCATGAGTAACCTCTAAATAGCCGTTACTTTAACGATGGTTACCATAGCAACATCCAAGTTTTTCAATTTCCAACCAATAGAATCACTCATATAAGTACAGGCTTAACGATTGGTTTAACGATGAAGTAAATGATCGGCCCCCAAAATATTATGGTTTTTCTCATTTGCACCGAGAAAATTTTTCGTTCATATCGTATCGAGGATTCTATTTTATAAAATTTTATATATATGGACTATCCAGAATGTAGCCCTACCTAACCTTTGCTGTAAGCGATTGAATAGTTAATTTTTGAGCATAATTCAGCGAAAATTACGATGAACATATTAAAATAAATGACAAAATTCTCTCATAGATTCACAAAATTACTTAAAATTTATAGGCGCAATGGCAGACCTACGCATCGGAGGTACTATGGGAGGTTCCTATCAAATTTGAGACTATTCTCTGTGTGTTTCGTCAGGGAGAATTGACAAATTAGAAATTATCCCCTTATCCCAATTATTAATTAATCCCAATTATTATTAATTACTATCTCAATTATCCCATTATTATTATCCCAATCATCCCCTTTCTCCATCCTTTTCTAACGCACGCATTCAAATGGGAAGAGAGAGAGAGAAAGATGAATTCCTGTATCCGTTCATGCCCTTTATTGTTTTAAGTATACAAGAAGCGTGTTAGATCCTACGTTGTGTGTTTTTTTTTTTTTTTTTGCTAACAACAATAAACTCGCGGCAGCTGTGTATTATCATAATCATTAAAAATAAAGTATGATAATGATTGTTGTAACGAGAAAATCCCCGATCAACTTGCAGTTGTTGCTCTTATCTAGTTTCATATTCTGTCGCGAGGAGCTTTTGAAAAAAAAAAAAAAAAAAAAAAAAATCTTCGGTACCCAACCTCCTAACCCCCAACTTCAGCCCCCCTCCCCATAACCATTAACCACCCCCATCCTCCACCACGTACAGGGCCTCGTCGCGTGGGTCCATCCGGATCGGATCCGTCCGTCACTCCCGCACGGGATATAGAGGGAGGTAAGAGCGACTCTTCTCTAATCCCTGTGGGGTGGAAAGGAATGGATATAGCACACAGCGTATGGGGAATAGGGGATGGATCGGGACAGGGACTCTCTTTCGGGAGCGAGCGTGAGAAATGGGAACGAGGAAGCGAGAGTAAGTTGGTGGGGTGGGGATGGGGATTGGAGCGGGGAGGGGGGAGGGGAGGGTGTTGAGGGGAGGGGGAGGGGAGGGTGTTGAGGGGAGGGGAGGGTGGGACTAGCTGGGAGTCGGAGTCGAAGCCGAGCTTGGACTGGCTCGAAGTCCTAGTCGGTGCACGCTCGTACACTTTTGCGGTGTTGCCAGATTTATTCTCTGTTTAGGATGAGGCACCATTTTGCAACGCGGTGTGCACGAAATGGGGCAGTTGCAAGGGTCTGAAATGTTGTGTTTTTTTATGAAGAAAAAGGAAATACTTGATGAGCTGATAACAAATGATGCCTTTGGTTTCTAATTCAGTCCCAATTTTCCGGAGATGAGCTTTCGACCCGAATTACATTGTTTTAAACACAGAATACTCTAATCAGAACGGAAACTCTAATTCATTTTGAAACATTCTTTACTTAGGGCCGCCATGTTCGAAAGTGAGCATCTTCGGCAATCTTCGGCAAATCTTCGGAACTGGCCGAGTTGTGATTGGTTGTATAGCCTGAAAAAGCACGTCCACCATCTTGAGAAGTGAGTAGGCACAGTTGCCAGTTTGTGCCAGTAAATTCCAAATCTTGTTTCCATTGGCTCTTATGAGAGTTTCCGTTCTGATTAGAGTATTCTGTGTTTGAAATGGGAATTCCGTGTAGTGACGTCACCACGCACACCATTTTTTGCAACTTTACACGTGTGTATCTCCAAAACCGGGACACTACTTGAGAAAAAACCAAAGGCACCATTGTACTCAGCTCATCAAGTGCTACCATTTTCTGTATAAAAAACACAACATTTCAGTCCCTTGCAACTGCCCCATTGGAGTTATGGGGTCGCAAAATGTGCCCGATCTGAGATCCGTGGATCTCGTGAAAGTGAGCAAAGTTTTGGGACTTTAAAGATTATTTTTATTTATTTTTTCCTTTTTTTTAATAGCATTAAGATTTCCTCGGTAAACGGCCTCAAAATTTCGAAAACATGTGTCTTTTCCGTACGTACGTTATTCAAATGTTGAAATTACCAAAAATAAAAATGAAATAGAAAAAAAAAAAATCAAATTTTTGTGAGAAAATTTTTCGAGAATTCTGTGAGGATATAGTCCCGCATCCTGTGAAACTTCCGACGACTAAAGTTGTAAAACGTGTGCGTATAGTGACCACAGCGACGTCACTACGCGGAATCCCCATTTGAAACAATGTACCTATATTTTGGGCCAAATTTTCATCTCCGAAACAGTCGGACTTAATTATAAAACAAAGGCATCTTTGTTCTCAGCTCATCAAGTACTTTCATTTTTTTTTTTAAAAAAAACATAACATTTCAGACCCTTGCCTCATTGACTAGATAGTCTTCCTCCGTTTGAACCTTTGCGAAAGTATTGATTTTTTGGAGATTCAATTGAACACATCTTGAAGATCTATTCTTTTCCATAGGATAGGTTTATATGGATTTAGGCATCGTGCATCGATGTATCGAGCAGTGGTGTAGCGTGAAAGGAAATGTTGCAGCTCGTCCATTTAAGCCCACGAAAAAGATCGAACTTTTGGGTGTTCAGCGAGCATCCTCCCATTCGACCTTTTACATGGGTTTATAAGGACGTAATGCAAAGTTGCCAAATTGCACACTACGCAACGGGTATCGATATCTCCTCGCACATTGAAACTCATGGAAAAGAGTCGATCCGCGAATTCTAAACATTCAACGTGAACGAGGCGTCGCCGTCGTTGGAATCATTCGTTCTCTTTAACGATCGCGCGTTCAACGGAACAGAACGTTTTAGTATACAACTCGCACTCTGTGAAAGGCTCGGGCGAACGCCGCAATGTGTTGTGAGATCAAAAAAAAAAGTGGCAAAATTCAACAAAAAAAATCACTGAATAAAAATCATTGTTTTCGACCTTGTAAACTGAATTTAAAACTTTCCAGTTGACATTTCTAGATTTAAGTACTTACGTTAAAGGTGTTCTCTGTGATTAAAATGGGCCCGGAAAATTTTTAATGGGGCTGTTGCACACTTTTGCTCCAAGCGATTTTAATAGTCGATTCTGGTGTAAAAATCTCCAAAAACAACGATGACAGCTCTATACAAACTTCCGAAATCCCTTTCTAAACTCATAAAACGATTTTATTTGCGCGAGCGTAATGGTGGCTTAGGGCATCAGGAATAATGGGAGATTCCCATCTAACAATATTGTATCCCCCATCAAGAAGTGACCGATAAGAGACGACTTTCATTTGACACCGGTGTCACTATAGGCGTCACGGTACCATTCATTGGATGTGGATCACTACTCTGATGACTAATCACTCTGTGAATCTGCCTTGTCAGCGTAGAGAGAGTGACGAAATTAAAGTAGGAATCTCCCATTTTTTTATACTGCCCTCTGCTACCATTACACTCGATCAAATAACGAGCAAGCGTTTATTGAGTTTAGGAGTGGATTTCGGAAGTTTTTAGTGCTGCCATCGTTATTTTTGAAGGTTTTTACACCAGATTAGTTTATTAAATCGCTTATAGCAAAAGTCAGTGGCGGCTCGTGCAATGTGGCAACAATGGACTTCCTCCATTTAAACCTATGTAAAATAATCGATTCTTTGGTGAGGCGCTGTGCCTCACCTAGAATCGATCTTTTAGCACAGATTTAAATGGCAAAATAGCACTGTTGCCAGATTGCACGAGCCGCTACTGGCAAAAGTATGTGCTACAGCCCAATTGATATTTTTTGATAAATAAACTTTCTGATTCTGGCCACTTTATGATGGTCTTTGACCATCAGAGCTGCCGTTTTGCGTATAATCGATGCTATTTTTCTATTCACCGATGATTCCACCGGTTGAGAAAAGATTACACCGTTCAGATCAGAGTATGACTGTAATGCACTAAAATACTCTCATCTGTAATCTTCCCTTAATCGGTGGAAACTCCGTTAGTTAATTAAAATATCCGCAAGTTATTTAAAGTCATCGACGACTCCACCGGTGCTGAAAAGATTACAGATGCGCGTGTATTGTAGTTCATTACAGTAATACACTGAACCGAACGGTGCAATCTTTTGTCAACCGGTGAAATCATCGGTGAATTGAAAAATATCATTAATGGGTCTGTTGCACACTTCGGCTACAGCGTTTTAAAGTATCGATGTCTATGCGTAAAAAGCCGAGAAAATAACAATGGCAGTATCAGAAAACACTAAAATTCAGTATTAAACTCACAAATTGCGAAAAACACTAGACACTATTCACCCCTGTATCTTTCCACCACGTGCACGATATTTCGCGAAATTAGCGCGGCACATTCAAATAATCACGGCCGTCTTTCATCACAGCTGACTTCATAAACATAAATAAACAGTAAAAACTGACGGCATCTGTTCGAATTCTTACGTTTCAATATCCTCAATTCCTCACAAAAGGTTGTGAAAGGTACGGAGACCGATATTTGTGTCGAAAACTTATCAAAATGAAGCAATAACTCACAGGATTTTCAAGTATGATTCCAACTTCGATCATCATCCTTGGAACTCCTGTCAGTTATTGCTTCATTTTGATAAGTTTTCGACACAAATACCGGTCTCCGTACCTTTCACAACCTTTCGTGAGGAATTGAGGATATTGAAACGTAAGAATTCGAACAGACGCCGTCAGTGTTTACTGTTTACTTATGTTTATGAAGTCAGCTGTGATGACAGTCGGCCGTGTTTGGTTGAATGTGCCGTGCTAATTTCGCGAAATATCGTGCACGTGGTGGAAAGATACAGGGGTGAATACTGAATAGTGTGTAGTGTTTTTCGCAATTTGTGAGTTTAATACTGAATTTTAGTGTTTTCTGATGCTGCCATTGTTATTTTCTCGGCTTTTTACATAGACATTGATACTTTAAAACGCTGTAGCCGAAGTGTGCAACAGACCCATTATACGCAAAACGGCAGCCCTGTTGACCATTGTGTGGCGGGCGGCTGTCGCGGGCGCCGCGACGCGACGTGGAAAATGACTGTGTGATGGTGGCGCGGTGCTCTGTGCATGGTCAGGGGGTGGAGTGAAGTTCGATGGGGGTTGATGAGGAGGTGGGGGGGGTGGGGGTGGGTGGGGAAGGGAGGGGTGGTGTTGGTGATTGGGGAGGTTACCAGCCTCCGCGCAGACTGCCTACAAATGAGCCTGCCTATCGCTTATTTGTCATTGTTGCCTTTTTCTTTTTGAAAAAAAATAGGGGATGGTTGGAAGTAGTAACGGGCTTTTGATCGGTGCGTGGTAACTTTTGTCCCGTAACGAACTTTTTCTGTGACTCTGATCTGATGAGTTTTCACTTTTTCTTTAAAGCTGTTGTTAATGCTATCTACGAATGACACTATTAAGGTGATTCTATGGCAAACTCCCGAAAATTTTAATCCGATAGATGACGTTACTTGTCGCTTGCTCCGGAAATAGCCGTTTTTTGACGGTTTTCGGCTGTTTTCTCTGAACAGACGAATAAGAGACGAAAAATCGGTATGTCAGCACCTGCTTAATTTTTTCCTTGATTTTTTGAGCCATAAACGGGCCAAATTGGTTCTTAAATAAATACAACTCCAAATTACACATGATTTCTTCTTTGCACACTTTCGCCTTTATTTTAGAACCAATTTGGCCCGTTTATGGCTCAAAAAATCAAGCCAAAAATTAAGCAGGCGCTGACATTCCGAATTTTTGTCTACTATTCGTCTGTTCAGAGAAAACAGCCGAAAACCGTCAAAAAGCGGCTATTTTCGGAGCCAGCGACAAGTAACGCCATCTATCGAATTAAATTTTTCGGGAATTTGTCATAGAATCACCTTAATCTAGAAATTTAAGACTTGGCCGTTGCTAGTCATTATTGAATGGGGATGTTGCATCACACTCTTGCTACACACGGAGAAAAATTGCTGGTTGAAATTACGGAACGTATTATTAATAATGGGGTAAAAGGAAATTCCTTTTAAAATAATAAGAATTCTTATCAGTAGCGCACCTAGAGTTTCTTCATCTCTCTCTTTTCTCTATTAAAACACGTATGTTAGACAAGGATGAACAACGGGATAAAACCCCCTCTTTCTGTCCTTTTCCTATACTTATACATTCAAATGGGAAATGAGAGAGATGGAAGAGATCCTGGTTGCGCCAGTGATTCTTATTGATCCAACGATTCTTTCTTGTGATTCTTCTGAATCATCAGAACGCGTTCAATTAGACCATTGATAATTCTCGTTGAATCAATAAGAGTTCTTATTATTTTAAAAGGAATTTATTTTTACCCCAATTTCTTTATACGTTCCGTAATTTCAATCAGAAATTTTTCTACGTGCAGGCGATTTAAGGCGACTCAGCTTCAGAATCCTAAAATTAAATTTTTACTTTAGCAAAAGTGTGTCTTCATCTCTCGATTAGCAATTAAAATTTAAAGTAGAAGATAACTGATCGAAGCTTTGTGATTAAGGTTAGGTTAGACCGCCACTTTACACGTTGCCGTGCAAAATCTCAATTTGAATCGCGCGGCAAGAAAAAAGGTGGCGTAGTCGCTTTATTGGAGAACCAATCAGAGCCAACCTCAGACTGTTGTCCATACTTTTTCTCCATCTACCTTGAAGTAGCGTAGACTGATTTAGTAGAGCGATACATCGTATCGATTGCCGTCCGAAGACTTCTGGTTCCAAACAAACTCAGACTCAATGTATTTTTCTTGTTAGCGCACCTTTGGGCCTAAATATAGGCTGTATTAAATCAAACATAGTTAATGCGACCTTTTTACAATTATGAATTCTGCGCCCTTAAAAATGTTAAATTATGCCTGGTTTCACGGCTAAAACTGCCGAAATCAACAACATATTACAGATTAAACGATGCATTTGGAGGTTGGGATCACCCAAATGTTATTGTTGTTGTTGTGGAATTGGCTGGATTTCGGAACCTCCAAATGCATCGTTTAATCTTTTTAAAAACGTAAAACCAATTTCGGGCATCAAAAACCAAGAAATAATTAATAACTTTCGAGGCTTAAGAATCCAAAACGTCGGGAAAAATCAGCAATTTTTTCATTTATTTAAAACTTTAAGGTAAAAATATTTCCCTTCAAAAATCACAAGGTAAACAAACATTAACCCATCAGGGGGTTTAGTTTTGGAACCTTTGATGATCTCAGGGCATCATTTAGATCGTCATTTTTCCCCCCTTTGGGTGGGCAAAAAATCTTATGACTTTTTTTTTTTTTTTCCACCAATGATTTTCGGCCTTTGGTTTTGGGGCAAAAAATCGGATAACCTTTTTTCAAAGCATTTTTTTAATCGTATCAATTCTTCTTTTAGCCAAACAAATAAAAACTTTCGAGACCCAAAAAATTCCGTCGCAATAATCGGATTCCTTTTTTTTTTTTTTCCGTTCAAAAATTCTTGGGGAAATTCATTGAGCCTGACTTAAATTTGGGGGGGGGTCAATGAGACGGCAATCGATACGATATATCGCTCTACTAAAATAGTCCATTACACTTTCAACGGCATTCAGTTACATTTGGCAACATTGTTAAGCTTCCCGTTCGCCCAATTGCTCTTTTTTAATCGCTGCAGCGTCGGCGTCGCGTCTTCGGTAGCGTCTCTCTCTGTATTCGTATTTCCCGCGCTCCTTCATTTCTCCTGAGAGGGCTGCGCTACGGTACGCTGGTCGCTTCTACGCCGAAGATAAATGTATATAGAACAACATCATCTTTATTCATGTTAATATCCAACCAACCACCGTCCTGGAGACTTATCACAAATGCCGCGAAGAATTATTGGAAAGTTAACTTCCTGATTATAGCTGTAAAGTGCATAAAGTTCAGTTCATAATCAGCTATGTAAAGATAATTTCCGGGAGCCTAGTTTTAAAATCCTCCCATCGTAAGATCGTCATCGTTTTACCGAGGATTAAAAGCAATCCGAACCAAAAAAAAGTCCGAGGATTAACCTCGGACTTTTCTTTTTCATATGTTTTTGGAGGAGCTTTTTTTCGTTAAGAGTTTTAAATTGTTATAAGGTGATTCATCAGCGTTTAGTCATGGAATGGGGCTCTTGCAGCTGTGAGCAAATGAATAGTCCAATCTGACGTGGAAATCAGCAAAAATCACGAAAATTACTCTGAAAAAGTCCAAAATTCAGTAATAAACTCACAAAAATGCTATAACTGCAAGATCGTAATGGAGGTTCAACGCAGGTATCATGTGAGATTCCTGTCTAATTTGTCACTGTCTCTAAAGAAACAGAGAGATATGTCTCAATTTAGATAGGAATCTCGTATGATACTTGCGTCTTTCCACCATTAAGCCCGATTCTGAGGGTGGATTTCGTGATTTTTCAGTGTACTCATCGTATTTTTTTACAGGATTTTAAGCAAGAATTAACTCTTCAATTCCGTGCAGCAAAAGTTTGGAAGAGTCCCACTCCCCCACAAGAGCTACCGTTCGATTAATGTCAAATTACAGGCCGAAAGTAATGTATATTTAAAAAAGTAAAAAACGGAATGTCAGTTACTAGATAATCATCTGAAGAACGTCTCTGCATAATATCTCGTCAATAACTTCATTAATTCAAGGCTCAAAGTACCAAAAAATGGAAAATCGCATTTCGATACAAGAATCGATTTGCGATATCCCAGTTTTTGGCACTTTCAACCTGATTAATGAAGTTATTGACGATATATTTTGCAGAGACGTTCTTCAGATGATTATCTAGGAACTGACACTCCGTTTTCTTAAATATACATTACTTTCGACCTGTAATTTGAAAATAATCGAACGGTGGCTCTCTGCTGGCAGAGATCGACACTAAACGCTGAAGAATGATGAGCTAAAGATAATTTCCGCAAGCCTATAGCACAGAATAATACAATCAGAACGGAAAGTCCCATAAGAGCCAATGGAAGCAAGTTTGAAATTTAACGGCACCAATAGGCAACGCTGTGGTCCTATATCCCAACATGGCGAACGTGTGTGATTTGTGTTGAAACTCATTTATTTCTGTAAATTCTGGAAAGAAATCTTAAGTTTCCGCCCTCACTTTTATTCTAATGGCATTTCAGAATGAAAATTTCGCGGATCATGTCCTATATTTTTGTGCCCCCCAAGTGCTCTCCCCCCCTCCCCCCAGTGGGGACCGTCATTCATTCATTGAAGTAGAGGTTCAATATGTTATCAGGCACGTCCAACGCTATCATTGTAATACCAGTCCAAAGTCCAATATAAATCGGGACCGGGTCAGCGAACCAGTGGCGGCTCGTGCAATTTGGCAACCATGCTTTTTTGCCATTTAAACCTATGCAAAAGTATCGATATCTAGGGGGGTGCAATTGCACCTCCTGAAGATCGATTGTTTTACATAGGTTTAAATGGAGGGATTACACTGTTGCCACATTGCACGAGCCACTACTGCAGCAAACATAAGCATCCAAATGCATCGCGTAGCGAGAAGAATAATCAGCGAAATGGAAACATCTGAGACGTCATATTGTGACATATGTCAGTCCTCGTGAGTGCGTAAATCTATCATTTTGCAGCTAAGCAGATACCGCTTGTCGTATCCAATACGACTACGTTCGCCATAACGCGTCAGCGTCTGTCCTCTATAATAGCTCTGAAACGCTCTAATTAGATTCCCCTCCCCGAAATCACACTCAGTTGCCTCGACTGACCCAAATAAACTTACCAGTGAATGATGAATTATTATAGGATAAATGAGTAAATTTCATGATCAGGTTGCACTGCACTATAGATTCGATGAGGTGAATTGTATATATACCTGATTTCCTGAGTTTATTAGCTGGTTAGACTTTTTTTTTCTTTTTTTTTGTATTAAAACAGATGTCTAAAGACAGTTTATGAGCTTTTATTTTTAATTTTCGATATGTTTTCATACAGTTCCGAACACTGGTGTTCTGGTAGTTTCGAATAAATGCTGATAAATGAGTAAATTTCATGATCAGGTTGCACTAGATTCGATGAGGTGAATGGGTCTGTTGCAAACTTTTGCTACAACGATTAAGAGAGATTAATCTAATGTAAAATCGCCTGAAAAGTCCATTGATGGCATCAGAAAGTCATAAAATGCAATAATAAACTCTCAAGAGGCGTTTAATGAAATCCAAGATGGCGGATAAATATTGAGCAATTTGTATGCATACACCACAAAAATCCAAGGATATCCAACCTCATAATATCGATCACGACCAATCACAACGTAAACAAACACATAACCTCTACCTCCAGTGAGGTTGTCAAAGTTGGCCATCCTTGGATGTTCATGGTGCATGCATACAAATTGCTCGATATTCTTCCGCCATCTTTGATTTCATTAAACGCCTCTTGTGAGTTTATTATTGCATTTTATGACTTTCTGATGCCACCAATGGACTTTTCAGGCGATTTTACATCAGAGTAAACACTCTCAATCGTTGTAGCAAAAGTTTGCAACAGACCCATTGTCTAACCAGCTAATAAACTCAGGAAATCAGGTATATATACAATTCACCTCATCGAATATTATACGATAAGTGGACGACTGAATGGGTGAATGCAGAAAGAACTCATCTACTTAGGAGATCTTATTGCAGATGGTTCTTTTTCTGCGTGAAATCGTTCAAGTGAGAGTGAGAGGGTGAAAGAGCGAGTTTTGAATGAGTTTGAGAGAGATGGGCGTACAGTGGGCATTAAAAATTGGCAGCTCGTGCAATGCGGCAACAATGTATTCTCTCCATTTAAAGGGGTTCATTCAAAATCGGCATTTTTCGCCCACTGCTTGTTTTTGACGAAACTTTGGGGATCGATTGGGGTTACTATTAGTAGTGGATCCTGACATTTTCGTGACCTAAAACCAATTTATAGAGAGGGGGCGGGGGGTCAAAGTTGAAACCTTCAAACTCAAATATCTCGCTAACGAATAAAGCTTTTGAAATGTGGTTTGCGCGAAAAAACGCAAAATAAAATTTCCTTTCTTTTGACTACCCACATGTTCCACAAAATTTTAAACAAACACTTCCAATTTGCAATTTTTTGATTTTCAGGCTCAATTTTTTTTACAAATTTTGAAATTCTGAAAAAACGCATTCTTCGATTTTGATTTCTATGAGATATGTTATTTCTAGAAAATTTGCTACAATTTAGTCCAAACCGCATGTTGGGGAAACTTTTCGTTTCTGAGTTATGAATTTTTAAAGTTTCAAAAATCGCAATTTTAGCGTTCTCAGTGACTGCGCCGAGCTTTCCAGAAAATTGGGGGGGGGGAGGGGGCTGAAGCTCTCTTTGGCCTTTAGCCCCTATGACGCGCCACCTTGAATGTATATAGAAAGAGCTGTGAATGCGGTAAACTCCTCTGACACGACCTCTAGTCCTCATGACCTTATGAGTGCGATGTCATTCTGATCGACACTTTTTGACCTCTATAGTCTATATGACGAAGTGCAGATAGACCTGAAGCTATCCCCCCGATCGCATTAACATCGCCTGACCTGAATTGGATAGGAATGACTGCGTCCGTTCGATTAGCATTGACTTGACCCGAAAATCAATTCATATATTAACGCCGGATCCGCGGGTACACGTGCCTTATGGGTGGCATTTTGACTGGTTTGTGAGGAGCTGCAACTGCAGTTGAGAGCTTTTTTTTTTTTTTTTTTTTTTTTTTTTTTTTTTTTTTTTTTTTTTTTTTTTTTTTTTTTTTTTTTTTTTAAACGATTCTATGTAAACGAATGTGTGAATTTTCTTTTGATGACGTCCATGATATTAAAGACACTTATCCGGTTACGTAAATACTATGACTTTAGCTTCGGGATTCTTCCGGGGATCCTCGGCCTTCTTTGGAAATTTTTAGGTATTTATTTGGTGAAATTGCAGCGAGTGTATAGTCAATACCATCTTAACATACCGGAGCCCGGGGATTTGAGGTTATGTGATTAGGTTGCCAACTTTTACACAGGCTCTTATGGGGGAAAGAGGAATTTTTGCGGTTCTGTCTAGTTTTTATTAATTTTTCGGCAATAAAAACCAGATTTACTTGGTCAGGGCACTTCCCTGGATGTTCCAGAGCGTTTCAGTAAAAAACCGACTTTTCCGCAAAATTACACACCAAAATATGTAACACCAAAGAGGGGGACCCTTGCTTACTTTGGGTCGATGTGAAAGGGGGACCCTTTGGTGTTCCGCGTAATTTTGTGAAAAAAGTGTTCTTTCGTGGAAACTTTTTGAAACATCCAGGGAAGTGCCCTGACCAACTAAATCTGGTTTTTACAGCCGAAATATTAGTAAAAAATTGAAAAAACTGCAAAAATTCCTCTTTCCCCCATAAGATCCTGTGTAAAAGTTGGCAACCTATTCACATAACCTCAAACCCCCGTGGGTTCTGGTATCTTAAGATGGTATTGGTATAGTAACCAACGAACCATACCAATAGAGATGATTTGTGGGGCGTGCTTTTAGGTCTTCGTGCTCGCCACTGGCGCAACCAGAATCTCTTCCAGCTCTCTCATTTCCCATTTGAATGTATAAGTCGGAAAAGGACAAAAAGAGGGGGTTTTATCCCGTTGTCCATTCTTGTCTAACATACGTTCCTGAATGGAGAGAAGAGAGAGATGAAGAAACTCTCGGTGCGCTATTGGTGCTCGCTCAAAGTAGGATCGTCGAATTGGCGTCGGTGAGCTGAAACCCCGCCACAAACTGTAGAATTGCCAACCTGACATTTCTAAAATTCAAACATAACCTTGACAAAAACACCCTCTAACCGATTTGATTGGTTTTATCGACAGTAGATTTGTGAAGAGATAACACACTCCATCCATCGTCAAATAACTCCACAGTTTGACAGGCCATCAAATTCTAAACGGTCGTTTTGACTAATTTTTGTGTTCGAAGAAAATACATGCGTTTTAGAGCGATTTTGCCATCAATTTCTCTCCAATTTCGGGTCCTTTGCCCCTAGCTTTTCGCACCGATCCGACTCTGTGTGGATATAGGAATTGGGCTCTTGCAAACTTTTACTACAGGGGACTGAAGAGTTGATTCTTGCATAAAAATCTGTAAAAATGGCGACAAGTGGACTTAAAAATCACGAAATTCACTCTCAAAATCGGCGGAGGGACGCAGACTCTGCGTCGCAGAGGTATACTGGGAGATTCCAATCTAAATTGAGACTTATTATTTCTGTTTCCGTAGAGAAAGCGACATAATAGACAGAAATCTCTCAATATACCTGAGTTGAGCCGCCACTTAGGAACTTGCGAAACTTGCCGAATGGGGCTCTTGCAAACTTTTGCTTACAGGGGACTGAAGAGTTGATTCTTGCATAAAAATCCGTGAAAATGACGACGAGCACACTTAAAAATCACGAAATTCACTCTCAGAATCGGGCTTGATGGCGGAGGCGGAGGTACGCAGAGGTATCATGGGAGACTTCAATCTAAATTGAGACTTATCTCTGTGTTTCCGTAGAGAAAGCGATATAATAGACAGGAATCTCTCAATATACCTGCGTTGAACCGCCACTTACGAACTTGCCGTTTTAAAAGTTATGTGAGTTTAGTATCGAATTTTAAACTTTCTCTGCGTGTGGTTTTCGTGATTTTCGCTGGTTTTTACAGCAGATTGGACTATTCATTTGCTCACTGCAAAATTGTGCAAGTGCCCCATTCGCCTGCGTCTCTCTCTCCTCCAGGGGCGTGCCGCGGTTTCCAGAGAGGGGGGGCAAGAATGCAATCTTGCCGCCCTCCGCGAACAAAATTATAAATTTTATGACCTTTTTTTTTTTTTTTTTTTTATTGTCACGCACTGATTTTGCCGCCCTCTGAAATTCATTTTGAAATTTGATAACCTTTTTTTTTGGTTGTTCACCCTGATTTTGCCGCCCCCCCCCCCCCGAGAGTGCCGCCCGGGGCAAGGGTACCCACATGCTCCCCCCACGGCACGCCCCTGCTCTCCTCTTATTTGAAGACATGTGTTAGAAAAGGATAGGGAAGGGCGCCATCTCGTGACTTTAGCCCCAATCTCCATCCTTTTCCAACTCACGCATTCAAACGGGAGGAAAGAGAGACAGATCTGCCCGTGGATCCGACAACACCGGCGAATTATTCCGAAACTCGCGGAACTCCGTACGCTCCAGTCGGCGAGTCTGGTGAGAGTGTCATGCATGTGGTATTGTCGTGTCCTTAACCCAGATAAATTCGAAAATGCTCAAGTCAGCTGTTCATAGTTCCCGTGCAACGGTGACATGCGTGATTGTACTAGTGTGTGTGCGCTCGTACGTGTGTGTGTGTGAGAGAGAGAGATGAAGGGAGAGTGAATGAAGGAGAGAGAAGCAGAAAGAAAGAGAGAGAGAGAGAGAGAGAGAGAGAGAGAGAGAGAGAGAGAGAGAGAGAGAGAGAGAGAGAGAGAGAGAGAGAGAGAGAGAGAGAGAGAGAGAGAGAGAGAGCGAGAGAGAGAGAGAGAGAGAGAGAGAGAGAGAAAGAAAAATAGAGAGAGGAAAAGAGAGAGAGAGGGAGATAAAAGGAGAGTGATAGAAAGATAGATAAAGAGAGAGAAAGAGAGAGAAAAAGAGAGAGAAAGAAAGAAAGAAAGAAAGAGGAAGAGAGAGAGAGAGAGAGAGAGAGAGAGAGAGAGAGAGAGAGAGGGAGAGAGAAAGAAAAATAGATAGAGAAAAAGAGAGAAAGAAAAATAGATAGAGAAAAAGAGAGAGAGAGGGAGATAAAAGGAGAGTGATAGAAAGATAGATAAAGAGAGAGAAAGAGAGAGAAAAAGAGAAAGAACGAGAAAAAGAGAGAAAGAAAGAGAGAGAGAGAAAGAGAGAGAGAGAGAGAGAGAGAGAGAGAGAGAGAGAGAGAGAGAGAGGAGAGAGAGAGAGAGCGTCGGATACAGAGGGAGAGGAAGGAGAATTTGAGTTACGAGCTTGTGTTATAATGTCATTACCGTCCGGCACTTTGGCTTAGCATCTAACACCCCCCCCCCTTAGTTCCTCTCCTCTCTCCAGTCCAGCGAAACAGTGATGTCTATGTGTGTATGCGCGCGCTATCACTTTGTTAAGATGCATTTTCTTTGTTTACTCGCTCGAGGACTCTCGCGATTCCGTATCGCGCGGCGTTGCGCGGCGGCTCTGCGTTGCGGCCGCGACTCCCGAACGCGTTTTAGAATCGGCGGGTTTGTTGGAAGGGGGGGGGGGATTGCGGCTAAGTTGATTTACATTAGGGTAACTGGGTAAGTGCATGTAGTCTGTACCGTGTATTCCCGTACTCGCCTTGCACTTTACGTATTTTTCATTCTCACGTTGCTTTGCGTCTTTTCGTATCACGTATGCACTTCTGTATAGATGCAATTGGCAATTGACAACTGCAGTTCTTTTTAGTGAGCTAAGATCCTACTGGAGAATGTATTAGGCGCAGGCGGACTGGTCTCCACTCGCACCGCACCGCGCCTTGCCGTGTCTTTGTATAAGCGTGCTCCGCTCTCTGATGCATATCTTGTCTGATTGTGAGTGTATACAGTGCGGGTCACCCGCGAAATTTTGAAACAGAGAATTTGACTTTTGAGTACTGAAGACGTGGATTTCCACGAATCACTGGCTCAATAACCAGGATCTCTTCCATCTCTCTCATTTCCCATTTGAATGTATAAGTAGGAAAAGGACAGAATGAGGGGGTTTTATCCCCTTGTCCATCCTTGTCTAACACACGTTTCTTAATGGAGAAAAGAGAGAGATGAAGAAACTCTCGTTGCACTGGTTCAACCAGGATATCTTCCATCTCTCTCATTTCCCATTTGAATGTATAAGTAGGAAAAGGACAGAATGAGGGGGTTTTATCCCCTTGTCCATCCTTGTCTAACACACGTTTCTTAATGGAGAAAAGAGAGAGATGAAGAAACTCTCGTTGGACTGGTTCAACCAGAATATCTTCCATCTCTCTCATTTCCCATTTGAATGTATAAGTAGGAAAAGGACAGAATGAGGGGGTGTTATCCCCTTATCCATCCTTGTCTAACATACGTTTTTTAATGGAGAAAAGAGAGAGATGAATCTTTTGGTGCGCTACTGCCACGAATGACATGGCAAGATCATGATGATGACCATGAGGCTGATTCTGCTTTTTTGACGAGACAAGATCACTGAAAAAATAAAGTTTATGAACAGCCGTGAAACAGCCTTTTAAAATAGCTTCGCAGAGCAAAAGTTCAAGCAGTCCCGGAGAAAGTCGCAGTCGTACCAAAGCACTGCTTCTTTAGAGTAACGGCCTCTTTTTTTGCTTAGGCTCTACCGAAGTAGTGCTTCAGTACGCGACCGTAACTTTCTGCGGTAGCTATAAGACTTTTGCTCTGCGAAGCTATTTTAAAAAGCTACTTCGGCTGTACTCAAACTTTGTTTTTTTTTTCAGTGATGAGATAGCGGGGATCGATCTTTCCCCATTGGTTTAAACGGCGTCACTTGACAGATTTGAAGTAGCGCTTGAGTCGTTATTTATTTCAGAAAAAAAAGACCCCTCTGTCCATCGAATGACTCGATATCTGTCTCGTGACGCTGTTTAAACCAATGGGATTGGTCGATTCCCGCTATCTCGTATTTTCTCGTTTAAAAGAGTAGAATCAGCCCCTCTGGGACCGGAGTCGGAAAAATGTTTGGGACAGCTATACTATCGACGAATTAAAGATTGTCGCGAGATTTTCATGAGCTAATTTTCGCCTTCAAGGTTCTGGTTCGGCCATTCTTCATACTCCTCACACCTTGCTGGTGAGTGGCTAGAGCGGGTGGGGCGCAAGGTTATAGATTAAAGAGGTATGCTCATCTGACTTCGCGCTTCAAAGTCAGTAGCGCGAAGTTCAAAATCCAGATCCAAGATGGCCGACAAAAGCAGAAAACATTGTATACTCTTTCCAGAAAACATTGGGCTCCCTCTCCAGAAAAGCAGACAATAGCCCGATGTTTTCTGGAAAGAGTATATATAATGTTTTCTGCTTTTGTCGGCCATCTTGGATCTGGATTTTGAACTTCGCGCTACTGACTTTGAGGCGCGAAGTCAGATGAGCATACCTCTTTAATCTATAACCTTGGGTGGGGCGTTGAAGCCGTTGCAGCGATCAGTCCCACCTTTACACCCATACCCGGAAATATATGAAAATCTCGCGACAATCTTTAATTCGTCGATAGTACAGTGGAGCGAGTCAATGGGAGGGGTCGAACATGAAGTTTATGACAAAAATTGCACATTTTTACCTTTGTACGGTCACAAAATGCATTGTAAGGAGTGATTCATGTTGGCAATTTTAAGATAAAACCAATGACACCACATTCAAACTGCCACGTCGCACGTTTTAATGAAGATACAAGCTCAAGCATCTAAAGTTTACATATACCATGTCCGGCCTCTTTCTATTGATACCGTTCTAGAATTCATCCCTTTAGTGTCTCGATGCAGAAAAGATTATGAATAGCAGCACTTTCCAATGTATATAGATATACAGTATCACAGGATGATGTAATCTTTTTTGCTCGGATGCAGTAAATGGTTGAATTCTAGAACGCTACCATTAACTCGCTCTACTATGAGACGGTCCTCGAAGGACTTAAGGTGGTGAGAACTTACGTTTGCACGGAGAAAAATTTATATTTGGGGCTCCCAGAATTAAATTCAACTATTACGTAGAGATAATTGGGCACTTGCAAACTTTTGCTACGGGGGATTGGGATTGAAGAGTTGATTCTTGCATAAAAACGTGTAAAAATGACGACGAGTACACTGAAAAATCACGAAATTCACTTTCAAAATCGGGCATAATGCCGGAAAGACGCAGGTATCATGGGAGATTCCTATCTAAAATGAGACATATCTCTGTGTTTCCGTAGAGAAAGTGACAGGTTATAGACAGGAATCTTCCATGATACCTGCGTTGAAGCGCCATTACGATCTTGCCGTTAAAGCAGTCTTGTGAGTTTATTATTGAATTTTAGACTTTTTCGGTGTGATTTTCGTAATTTTCGCTAGTCATTACATCAGATATTGGCCCATTTATTTGCGTATAGCTAAAGTTTGCAAGAGCCCCATTCTGGCATTTGATTAGTTATTTCTTGTGTTATCCAAAGAGTGTATTTTGAAAAACACCAGAATTCTATAATCAACGACTAGATCGAACCATCGAAGAAACGCAATCCTATACATTATCTAATACGGTTCAGCCGTGCAATTTTTTTAAACCACTGGTCCGTTGGTGTCGACGAATTTTTCATTTTCTCACTCGCCGCGCCGCGGCTGTTTTCACGTGCATTATGGCACACAAAAAATTGCCGTGCCGTGGTCATTAAAAAAATGATTTTTGCCCATCGATGATTAGTCAATCAAAGTTTTAAACAGTCATTCGTCTTATGACAGATAAATATGCTGGTAGTGTCAAAACTTCGATTTACGTTTAGGAATAACTTGAGAACTATGCGAATAATTTTAATTAATTATTCATGGTCATTTGCAAAATAATTTTTGTCCTTCACTGATTATTTAAAATTTGTGATTAATAGTTTAAAAAAAAAAAAAATTGGCAAAAAGACCAGAAAAAATAATTCAAAACCATTTTCCACTGAATTAATTACAATGTGTGATCTGTGGTAAAGATGGCTGCATGATTGACTGCATGTGTTAGAAAAGGACAGAAGCAGGTGCTGAAGTCACGTGACAGCCCCTATCTCCACCCTTTTCTGTAACACATGCATTCAAATAGCCCAAAAAAGAAATTTTTTAAAATTTTGTTATAAGGTTTCAAAAAAAAAAAAAAAAAATTTGGGGGACCAAAAATTTCCCAAAACCATTTTCCAAAATAATAAACCAAGTTATTTGGGAGGGGTGATGGTGGGAAAAAGGGCAAACAATGGGAATTTCCCACAATTTCCACCCTTTTTTTGTAAAAAATGATTCAAATATTTTTTTCCTTTAATGATGATCTAATTTGGGTGAATGGTACCGCAAAAAAAAAAAAATTTTCAAAAAAGTCGTTTTTTCCACCATGGGTTTTAAAAGTTAGATTAATTCCCCTTTTTGTGCCTTGGAAAGTGGGGCAAATTAAATGCGTTTAGAAGGAGTGGTTTTGGGAAATTTTTAAGGGCCCCATCGTTATTTTTTTTTTAACCCCAAAAGCATTAAATGGGTTTTAGCAAAGTGTGCAAAGATTGTCTTTCTCTCTCTTAGCCCATCCTGGCTACGGCCATGGTTTTGGATCAGTGGCGAAGCGTGAAATTTGGCAACAATATAGTTTCTCCGTTTGAATTCACCAAAAAAGTCGAACGCTTCAGTCTTCGGCGATGCCAGGCATTTCGACCTTTCTAATGTGTTTAAATAGGGAAAAGGCAACGTTGCCAAGTCGCACGCCTCGCCACTGTTGTGGATTGTGCAGCTCTTAGCTCGATGGAGGCGAGTCAGTAGAATAATTTATCTTCTAGTTTTCTCAGCCTCAATCTACCCAGGACTCACCACGTGGAGGTTGCTGCACGAGAGCCCCTTTTTTTTTTGTTGTTAAGCAAAGGGGAAAATTGAGTTGGGGAAAAAAACCCCTCCCATACGTATACTTCCATGCTCACTTACGGAACCCGGGTCCGTATCGGAACGCGGTCCGAGTACGCGATCTAGGGAAGTGCGGAGGGAGACGCGGATTGCGAGCGAATAAAAAAAGAAAGTGGAGGAGTCTTTGGGAGGGAACGAAGTTTAAAGGTCAAACGCGTTTAACACACACCCCACACTCTCTCCCCCACACACACACAGACACACACACAGAGGCCTGTTCCGTTCCTGGCTCGTTCTCCCAGCTTCCTGCAGTCACCTAAAAAAAAAGAAAAAAAAGACAGAAAAAAAAGAAAAAAATTAAGTCAATATATGAAAAAAAAAAAAGAAAAAAAAAAAGAGAGAGAAAAAAAAATTTTAAAAAAAATTTTAAAAAAAAAAGTGAAAAGTTTGTATATAAAGTAACCCCAAATGATTTTCCGAACATTCTACGAACTATAGTGGTATAAAGGGATGGAGCTTAGGAATTCACTGATCAGGCGATATCCGATGAAAATTGGCAATGGTTGAAATCCGCTTTTTAAAGATCCGACGTATGGGCTTTTAGGGGGAGCCAGCCACAGCCTGAGTGAAAAAAAGGGCCAAGTCGGAAGCCATACCAAGTACTGTCCAGGGGTCGACTTAAAAGACTATCGTACTGCGTAAACTGGTAGCGTATGAAGAGAGCCTGACCATTGAGCGCCGTTTTTCACTCTTTTTTGTTCTCGCATAGCAAGATACTTTCGGTCCGAGCTTGCTTTAGAACTCGCTGATCAACCGATTTCCAAAGAGCACTAGGAACTACTTGTCACTTAGCATTGTCAGAGAAAATGCCCGGTTTGAGTCCACTTCAAGATCCGAAACGAATCTGTTACGGGAAACCAAAGCCCGAGAGCGACACGCTCGGCAGAACTCCAGGAACGGCCCAGGGACGACCTTATGATTGCGATAGTTAGCTTATCGTCCTGGTTGAAGTTTGCAGTGAATGACTTATATCCCCGAATGACTCTCCCTTTGGCACCCATTTGTATTCACGCTTTAAAGATATTTTTGGTTCGAGCATGTTTTGGGAAAATTCATCGACTGGCTTACTTTGAAAAAGAGAAAAAATTTAAATTTAAAATTTAAATTCTTTAAAAAAGTAAATGAATGAATGAATGAACGAATTGAATGAATTGAATTAATTTTAAAATTTAAAAAAATTAAAAAAAATAATGGAAATCAAATTCATTAAGAAATTAAGGAATTAATTGAATTAATTATTTTAACTACTAATTATTATTTAAAGAGAAGATTTAAAAAAAAAAAAAAAAAAAAAAAAAAAAAAATTGACTTAGCTTGACGTAGTTTCCCGGGGTAATTCTGTATCTTCCTTGGTAGAATAAAATCGAATCAAGTTTAGAATTCAAACTTTGGCCTGACCGCAGTGGCGCGTGCTAAGGTTCACAGATCCGCTTTTATAAACAAAACAATGCTGTGTGCCCCCCCTGCATTCTGAGAAGCGCTTGATCCACTAGGGCCCCTTTCGGCGCTGTGAGTGGGATAGGGGAAATACTAAAGTGCTTGACCACTATGTGGGTGGGATTAGGCAAACTTTAGAACGCTTGATCCACTATGGCCCTGTCAGCGCTGTGGGATATGGGCAAATTCCAAAGTGCTTGACCACTAAGTGGGTGGGATATAGGCAAGCTTTGGAACGCTTGATCCACTAATGCTTCCGGGGCGCTGTGGTGGGATATGGGCAAATACTAAAGTGCTTGACCACTATGTGGGTGGGATATAGGCAACCTTTAGAACGCTTGATCCACTGATGCTTCCAGGGCGCTGTGAGTGGGATATGGGCGAACTTCGTATGAAGAAGGGGTTGATTTAATTTTAAATTGAGCTCCCGCAAATCGGGTCATTCTCTCTCTCAGGCTAAATCAAAACACATTGGGGAATCAGCTTCACTGATAATATATTACTATAAGCCGAGCTACGCAGCTTAGCACTTCAAATCGAGCATTGTATCATATCTAATAGATTTAATTGATTAAAACGGAGATCGTGTGACCCGCGCGAACCATTGCGATCCGAGCGTTGGTTGGTATGAAAAGAACTCGAAAAGATTGACCTAGCTGGTCCTGGGTAATTTTGTTTTTTCCTTGGTGGAATCAAAATGTGTCTATTTGAGTGAAATCTAGAAGTCATTGCTTGTCACCGCTCTGACACTGCACATAAAACAGAAAAACAAAAACAAAATTAGTGAATTGATCATATATAACACTACACTTGTGCAGCTGTTGAAAAATAATAAAGAATGAAGAATAATGTAGAAATTTTAAAAAAAGTCAGGCAAAATTTCATTTCAAAAACTAATTGGTAAAAAAAAGTTTAAGCAAAAAATAAGCCATTGTGAAAGGGGGGGGCGCCCGACCTTTTCTTAAAAAAAAAAAAAAAAAAAAAAAAAAAAAAAAAAAAAAATAATAATTAAAAAAAAAACTTTAGAAATTTTTTAGAAAAAAAATTT
The DNA here is from genome assembly GCA_011764245.1 of Trialeurodes vaporariorum. NCBI lineage: Eukaryota > Metazoa > Arthropoda > Insecta > Hemiptera > Aleyrodidae > Trialeurodes > Trialeurodes vaporariorum. Next base: position 57,316,661 of record VMOF01000369.1, read on the forward strand.
AAAAACTTTAATGAGGGGGTTTTCTACTGGTTTTCCCCCTTTAATTTTTAAAATTATAAATTTAAAATTAAAAAAATTGAAATTTCTAAAAAAAATATATAAACGAGAATTAATGTAAAAAGAAAGAAAGAAAAATAAAAATAAATAAATAACGAAGTAAATAAAAGTTGATTTCACTAATAACACTACTCTCATGCAGCCCTTGGAAGAGAATGAAGAATAGTAAAGAGAATAATAGACACGCACTCACAAAAAAGAAAAAAAAATGAAAGATGAGAAAGGGAAAAAAAAAAACTTCAAACTCTCATCTTCACTAGAGCTCGTTTCAGAAGTGTAGGCGGACCAAAACCATAATCTTTGGCGAATTTGCAACTTTTATTCCTTCATATCAATACTGAATTTGCCCCTGACTTTATTCTTTGGTGTTTAAAGTTTTCCTCGTTGAAAAGTGAACACTCAATTTCATTTTTATTCATGTTCATCGAGTAATATCAGAAATAATGTTGACAAATTCCAAAGATTATCGATCTAGGTCCGCCTACACTTCTGAAACGAGCTCTAACACGGCAACCGTAGAAAATAAAAAAAATTGAAAACATGAAATAAAATAAACCACTGAAACGTATACTTGACACAATAAACTTACTCTTTGATTGTCACTTCACCCGAAATTGATCACTGTTGATACACTCGAGACACTGAACCGATAACTACCCAGCTGCGACATTTATATCATTCCTCACGCAGTAAGTAGACCCATAATGCAATTTGATGTCGAAGTGCGACCTGATTGGTCGAAGATTGTGGAAGACGAAGACAGAGGTACGTCTGCCATTTTGAAACGGCACGCGGACCAAAAAATTGCGTCCGCCTTCTCTTAAAGCAGTTTCCATTTAGATTGTATTCTTTTTGTGGTGTAACCTCTCACGAAGGTCCAGCAACTATACGAATTAGTACTCTTTCCTCTTTTTTTCATAATATAGCTAAGTTCATGAAAATAATTTTCATGTCAACCCCCCCCCCCAACACCACCTCCACCACTCAAAGAATTCTATGTTGACAACTAATACAGTAGAATCTTCATGAACATTTAGGAAGTTTCGAGCTGATTAAATGACCCACCTGACAATGTAAAAGTGGCATAAATTTACATTACGCGTTTGCTTACTTTTGTTTCTTCTTAGTTTTTGTAACTGTTGGTGGTTCTGTTTCTATATTTGTTCTTGAAAATGGCAAGATTATAATCCTTGATCACGTGGAAAAATTCGTTTCCTAAATCGAGAACTCCGTACGCATGTTACCACTCAAACTTTGATTCGTTTGATTTATTTGGAGGTAGAACGACTAGAATAAAATGCAAAAGATTCAAACACTGTCAAGTTTTAGTGGTAACACACGCAAAGTTCTCAATGGGTCTGTTGCGTACTTTTGCTACATCAATATAACTCATTGTTTCTAACGTAAAATTCTGCGAAAATAACGATGTGTATATTAAAAACTTTCAAAATCCACTCAATAACTCAGAAAATACCTTCCACTTCAAACAACCCGCGCTACACTAGACACTATATCACCGACTTGTAACTACATAGGTGGAACCATCTCGTTTATGTAAACATGAACAGAACTTACAAACATTGGAATGTTTCGCTTAGATGCGTACATTTCTTATATTATTTTGTAATCTTTGATAAACCGAAAAGACCAGACAGCAAATGCAACTTATATTTCACGTATTAAAAAAGAAATTCCATCATTTTGTAGTTACGATGTTGTTTACTTATGCACGGTGGTTCCGTCTATGTTGTAGTATACCGGTGCAAATTGTGTCTAGTGTAGCGCGGGCTGTTGGGAATTGAAGTGATTTCCTGAGTTACTGAGAGGATTTTGAACGTTTTTAATGTGCGCATCGTTATTTTCGCCGAATTTTATATAAGAATCAAGATCTATATTGTTGTAGCAAAAGTATGCAACAGACCCATTTAGGAAAATTGCATTGGTGGCGTAGCATGTAATTTCGCAACGTTGTAATGTGTCCATTTAAATCCATTAAAAAGATCGAACTATCGGTTGTTTGGTGAACACCTTCGCATTCGATATTTTACATGGGTCTAAATGGACACGTTCCACCGTTGCCAAATTGCACGCTACGCCACTGAATTGCATCCAATGTCAGCGCCCGTGATTTCACTTGTCTGGACCAGTGTTGCTAGATCGAGGGTATAAAGTCGTATCGTCACCATTTAAATCAATGTGAAACGTACAACTTTTTCACCCCAATCTGGCAACACTGGTCTGGACTCTCCCTAATACATTTCAGTCATACACTGAACAGAACAGTGTAACCTTTCGGTCAACCGGTGGCACCATGAGCATGGAATCTATCCTTCTCACTTGTCTGCCATAAGAACGTGTGTGTTAGAAAAGGAGAGATTAGAGACAGTCACGTGATTTTTGCCACCTCCTCTATCCTTTTCTTCTGCAGATGGACAGCGTGGTTGCCAGAATCTACTTTTTTTTCTTATAAACCTATGGAAAAGACTCGATGTTTTCGTTGGCTCATTTGAAAACTACCAATAAATCGATACTTTAGTATAATTTCAAATTGGAAACAACTGCTGATGGACAGCGTGGTTGCCTTTTCCATAGGTTTATAAGAAGAAAGTAGATTCTGGCAACCACGCTGTCCATCATCAGATGTTTTCAATTTGAATCTATACTTAAGTATCGATGCCAAGTATCGGTTGTCAGAATCTACTTTTCCTTCTATAAACCTATGGAAAAGACTCGATGTTTTCGTTGGCTCATTTGAAAACTACCAATAAATCGATACTTTAGTATAATTTCAAATTGGAAACAACTGCTGATGGACAGGGTGGTTGCCTTTTCCATAGGTTTATAAGAAGAAAGTAGATTCTGGCAACCACGCTGTCCATCATCAGATGTTTTCAATTTGAATCTATACTTAAGTATCGATGCCAAGTATCGGTTGTCAGAATCTACTTTTCCTTCCTATAAACCTATGGAAAAGACTCGATGTTTTCGTTGGCTCATTTGAAAACTACCAAGAAATCGATACTTTAGTATAATTTCAAATTGGAAACAACTGCTGATGGACAGGGTGGTTGCCTTTTCCATACGTTTATAAGAAGGAAAAGTAGATTCTGGCAACCACGCTGTCCATCATCAGATGTTTTCAATTTGAATCTATACTTAAGTATCGATGCCAAGTATCGGTTGTCAGAATCTACTTTTCCTTCTTATAAACCTATGGAAAAGAATCGATATGTTTTCGTGGACTCATTTGAAAAACTACCAATAAATCGATACTTTAGTATATAGTTTCAAATGGGAAACAACTGCTGATGGACAGCGTGGTTGCCAGAATCTACCTTACCTTCTTATAGCCGAATGGAAAAGAATCGATGTTTTCGTGGACTCATTAGAAATCTACCTATAAATCGATACTTTAGCATAATTTCAAATGGGAGACAAACTGCACTCCATCGTTCTTGAGGCTGCCTACGCTGGCGCCGCTCACTTCTCGACCGCGATTTTTCTTTGTGACGTAAATCGCGTTCCGCGATGTCCAACGGAGGGCGTCATCAACGAAGACGGCCGTGACTTTCACCGAATCAAAATTAACCAATCACGCAGGTAAAGTGGACGGGTGATGGGAGGGGGGGGGGGGGTAGCATAACGCGAATAGACAATGCTTGCGGTCAGGCTGGGCGCCTCATGCCGACGTCCTCAGAATACGTTGAGAAATCGTTTGAATTTCCATGGAGCGGTCCTGTACGCATCTGTTAACTGAAATTGTGGAATTTGGCAACTGCGCAAGGATGCCTCTCAAACAGCGAACTGTGGTATACAGTTTTCATTTCAGACAGAAGTGCAGTTTGGCAACGTTGCATTTTGTTTGTCCATTTAAACCCAAGTTAAGGGTCGAATAAGAAGGTGTTCACCGAACACCCAGTTGTTCGATCTTTTAAAATTGTTCATATGGTGAGCCTTCACAGCTGAAGCGACTTCTACGAAAAACTCGAGGGGAGTCAATTTGATTTGCGGTCTTTCACTGCATACCCCATACCTGCTGCTTTATACCCGGCTGCCCTCGCGGCTGTTCCCAGGAAGAGTATTTTTCAAGTTAATAACCGACTTACATCTATAAAATCTGTTGGGTTTTGGTGCAAAGTTCACGTTGTTGAATTCAATGAATGCTTTCGACGAAAATTTCGCATCACTCTCGATGTGGCAGACCTCAGCAAACTTTCCCGAATTGGAACGATGCACTTCGCAGAATTTCAGCTTTTACACCTTTTAGAGCTTTTTGGCTTCACCCTTTTCCCCTTCATTCCATCACTTTTATCATACTCAACGAGCGCTATAGCGATAGAGAGGATTTGTGGGGCGTGAAGTTGAGACAGCACGGAGGCAGCCATGATGATGCACTGGAAAAAAAGCTATTGTCATCAGTGGCGCACCGAAGGGGGTGGTTTTAGGGTCAAAACTCCCCCTAAGCATCAAGATTTTGCCCTAAAAAAAGTAATCTTCGGCCAAAATTTCTTTCAAAACCCCCCCTATAAGGCCTCAGAAAATGGAAAATTTGCTGTGAAACCCCCAACATACTAAAGTTCTCGGTGCGCCACTGATAGTCATAATACCTAGTAATATTACTAGAAGCACAACGATATGTGAACGACAGAAAGTCTAATACTTTGACCAGAAAATTCTGGTGTTAATACCAGAATATGGTCATAGAACTAGAATCTCCTAAAAAAATGTCAAGAACTGGTACAAACACTAGAATGGGGCAGTTGCAAGGGTCTGAAATGTTGTGTTTTTTTTTTTTATAAAAAAAAATGAAAGTACTTGATGAGCTGAGAACAAAGATGCCTTTGGTTTCTATTTAGTCCCATTGCTCCGAAGATAAGATTTTGGCCCAAAATACATTGTTTTAATTGGGGATTCCGCGTAGTGACGTCACTACACACACGACTTTTTACAACTTTACACGTGTGTATCTCCAAAACTGGGACACTTAGGAAAAAAACCAAAGGCACCATTGTTCTCAGCTCATCAAGTACTATCATTTTCTCTATAAAAAACACAACATTTCAGACCCTTGCAACTGCCTCATTATTCTGGTGATGGGTCTGTTGCGAACTTTTGCCACAGTGCTATAGAGTGTTCAATAGCATGTGAAATCGCATGCAAAGTCCATTGGTGGCATCAGAAAGTCATAAAATGCAGTATGAAACTCACGAGAGACGTTTAATGAAATCTAAAAGATGGCGGTAAAATATCGAGTAACCTGTATATGCATGCACCACGAACATCCAAGGATGTTCGTGGTTTTATGATGTCTCGAATTTTCTTTGCTGCCTCCATTGTGCGTAGGACCTTACTGTTCACTCCGCGATGTCCTGTTCGAGACAGAAGATACAATAAAAACCGCAGCATCGAGCCGAGACGCGAGAGCCATACACCCATATTCCATAGTCCCATACCCATAGAACGTGCCATCGCAGGTTGCGCAGGAACCCGTGGTCTCGACTCGCGGATGTAGCAACCAAACGCCTCGCGACTAATTAACTAAAAACCTATTTTTCAATACTAATTTTCCGCGCGCGCAACAAAATGAAATCCCTCGCCGAGAGCTCATTTGAATTTCTCCGGAGTCCTCTCCCCCCCTCTCTCTCCCCCTCTCTCTCTCTCCCTCTCCCTCTCTCTCTCTCTCCGCCCCCTCTCTGTCACCTCTCTCTGCCGTTCGGGCCGTCAGTGAATTTCATCAAATTTCCCTTTCTCGGGGATGCTTGATTCGTCCACGATTGTATTCACGCTTTATCAGCGAGATTTATCCGCGTTCGAATATTCGGTCTTTTTGTCCGCGTATATTGTGTGCTCTGCGTAGTCCGTACATAACCTCGAACGTAGAATGCGTGTAGGTAACAGTGATGGGCAAAAATCATTTTTTGAATAACCATGAATAATGTACTTCAATTATTCGCCTTGATCTCATGTGATTCCTATAATAGTAAATCAAAGTTTTAATATTATAAGGTAAACACCCCAGTAGCCGACACCCCTAAGATTTGCACCAGTACCCGACACCCATTTTTCACACTGTAAAAAGTACTAGTTTGGCGGCAATACTGGTGTTTTGTGTGGTTTACTTTCTGCGAGCACCTCTAATGTGAAACATTCGAGGAAAATACGCAAAACAACAAAATTGTCATTTAACTAATGTTTTTCACTGTGGTGAAAAATAGGTGTTGAGTACTGGTGCAAACGTCAGGAGTGTCGGCTACTGGGGTGTTTATCTTACCAGTCATTCATCTTATGACAGATGAATATGCTGGTAGTGTCAAAACTTCGATTTACTAGGAATAACATGAAAATAATGCGAATTATTTTCGTTAATAATTCACGGTTATTGAAAAAATGATTTTTGCCCATCTCTGACGTGTAAACTGATGAGATTAAGCATGATTTATGAATATGTCTCTGTTGTCAACTTTTGCTACAGCAATGTAGATGTGTAATTTCAGTGTAAAACCAACTGAAAAGAACGTTGTTAATTGGAAGTAAATGTATAGTAAAAATGTGTATGTGCTCAAAAACTGCGTGTGTTGGGATTCTGGATGTCACAAAATTGTGACTCCGTCGTGGATTTTCTCGTCCGAGCCATGAATATTTTATTTTGTGCAATTTTCTGAATCCCACATCAAAAATGGATGAAACCGTAGGGTAGAGAAGATGTCGGTTCCTTTCTTCTTACGTCCCACTTTTGTTTCTGTTATTTCTTTTTCTCTTTGACCATATGTATTTTTCCTGGCGATTCTTAGTTTTGCATGCTCTATTAGTATTTATTGCTTGCCAGTAGCGCACCGAGAGTTTCTTCATCTCTCTCTTTTCTCCATTAAGAAACGTATGTTAGACAAGGATGGACAAGGGGATAAAACCCCCTCCTTCTGTCTTTTTTCTACTCATACATTCAAATGGGAAATGAGAGAGATGGAAGATATCCTGGTTGCGCCAGTGTTGCTTGCTAATATAGGAGAGCCCTTTCCGCCACCTCGATGAAACGATGACCATTTAGATAGCTCGCGAACAGCAATACACCGCACGTTTCCTCTTTTATCGCACGGCATGCGAGAAATCGACCGCAGAAACCGTCGTTAATTCATTTTGAATCTCTCCCCCGTCCCCCATCAGCCCCCATCTCTTCTTTTCTCTCTCCTCTTTCCTGTATCCTTCATCTTTTCTCTGTCTCACTCTCTCTCCTCTTCCTCATCTGTTTCTTTCTCTCTCTCTCTCTCTCTCTCTCTCTCTCTCTCTCTCTCTCTCTCTCTCTCTCTCCTCTCTTTCTCTTTCACTCTCTCTTTTCTCTCTCTCTCTTTTCTCTCTCTTCCTCTCTCCCTCTCCCTCCCTCTGTCTCCACCTCTCTCTCTCTCTCTCTGCCTCTCTCTGTCTGGTCTTTTTGTCTGTATCTCTCTCTCTCTCCTCTTCCTCCTCTGTTTCTGTCTCTCTCTCTCTCTCTCTCTCTCTCTCTCTCTCTCTCTCTCTCTCTCTTCCTCTCTTCTCTTTCACTCTCTCTCTTTTCTCTCTCTTCCTCTCTCCCTCTCTCTCCCTCTGTCTCCACCTCTCTCTCTCTCTCTCTCTCTCTCTCTCTCTCTCTCTCTCTCTCTCTCTCTCTCCTCTGTCCCTCTCTCTCTCTCGGTAGAATCGCTCTCTCTGCAGTCTGGTCTTTCTGTCTGTATCTCTCTTTCTCCCTCCCTCTCTCTCTCCCCTCTGTCTCTCTGTCTGTCTCTCTCTCTCTCTCTCTCTCTCTCTCTCTCTCTCTCTCTCTCTCTCTCTCTCACTCCTCTTTTTCTCTTTCACTCTCTCTCTTTTCTCTCTCTTCCTCTCTCCCTCTCCCTCCCTCTCTCCCTCTGTCTCCACCCCTCTCTCTCTCTCTGCCTCTCTCTGTTTGGTCTTTTTGTCTGTATCTCTCTCTCTCCTCTTCCTCCTCTGTTTCTTTCTCTCTCTCTCTCTCTTCTCTCTCTCTCTCTCTCTCTCTCTCTCTCTCTCTCTCTCTCCTGGTAGACATTACTCTCTCTCTGTCTAGTCTTTATGTCTGTATTTCTCTTTCACCCTCTCTCTCTTTCTCCCCCCCTCTCTCTCTCGCTAGATATCTCTATTTCGTGTGAAGAAAACTGTAGATTCACCCGTTATTATCCCCCCCCCCCCTATTTTTGCTTTTTTTATCGTGGCAGTATTCATGTGAAGTTTGTAACTAGTTTTACGTGACAATATTGTGACTTTTTCTTTGCCTTTTTTTTTTATTTATTTATTTATTTATTTATTTATTTATTTATTTTGTTTTTTATTTTTTTTTATTTTTTAATGGGTTTTTAAAAGGCTTTAAAAAGCGACGCTTGCCGCTAAGCTCGCTCTCTCGAATCGTGAGCCTCTGTAACGACACTAATCATTTTGTCGGCCTAATGAGACGATCCAACCGTTTTGGCTCTCGCTCAAAAATTCTATTACTTTTGGAAAAAGACACGTTTTTGACAAGTGACCGAGACGTGCTGGGCGTCTCTCAAGCTTGACTGCTCAAACTTTTCGAACGCAGTGTTGCGATTTTGATGTTCCGTATTTTCATTTTAGAGCTGATCTGAAAAGAGACTTTTGTGATTTAAAAAAAAAATCCTTCAACAAAATAAAACAAAAAACAACAAAATTCTAAAAAAAAAAAGAATGAAAAAACTTCAAATCTTAAAATATTTGACAAAGGACAAAAAAAATTAAAAAATATAACTTAAAAAAGTTACAGTGACGTAAAAAATCATACAAAACACGTAACACCCCGTGCGATCCAACTATCCAAATCTATGCCATTCGATACTTCAGACGAAGTAAAATAGAGCAAATCAGGGATCATAATGAACAATGCAGTTATTGCAGTTACATTGCCTATTAAAAAAAAAATATTCGGTTAACCGGATTATATACTACAGATTCTGGTAAACATGTGCCTGCAAAAGTTTATGTAGCTAATTTTTTTTCTTTTATGATGTGATAATTATGATAGATCGATCCTATGAACGAATGCAGGAACTATTCTTCTAGCTCCAGGGCCTAGCAGTAGGTACCAACTTAAACCGACTGGATTTTTTCCATTGCCATGCGAGGGGTAGAAGTGGGGTTCGCTTCAGTCTTTAACTGTACTAACAGTGGCGAAGCGTACGATTTGGCAATGTTCTTTATCCCCCATTCAAACACATTAGAAAGGTCGAAATGCCTGGTCATCGCCGATGACTAGAGCGTTCGACTTTTTTGGTGAATTTCAATGGAGAAAATTCATTGCTGCCAAATTTCACCATTCGCTACTGTGTACTAATGCCTGCTATTATATTATCTAGGTTCCTAGTAAAAAGTACACATTTTGTCAATATATTCTCATTCTTTTATGAGTTATTTTAAACGGAATTATATTACTATATCAATAATTCTAGTTCTAGGAATTTCTAGTACTTGCTCGAGAAAAGCCTCAAGTTTCTTTTATCAGAATCTGGTCAAAGTACTCTACAATTTCCTCAACATTTTCAAGAACTATGGTACGCTGGTATCAGGTCTAAAAATGTCCGCAGTTGATATAGTCTTTATGTTTCTATGGTTATCTTTTTTTCTTATTTTTCTCAGTGGATTACATTTTGTTGTTTTGAAATTTGGCAACAACCATTTAAAAAAAAAAAAATGGCCAAAGCCAAAGCGATCGCCATCTGTCAAAAAAGAAGAATAGGAAGAACTTTCAAGTCTTTTCACCAGCTCTATTTTTTCTTTGTGCTTGGGTGAAAAAATCAGCTTGGACCTGCTCTCGTCAGGCATTCGTCATGTTAAATTTAGGCTGATATTGACGTAAACTCGGCATTATTATCCGAAAACAATTCTGAACTCGATCAACTTGCTGTGAGCCAGATACACGTTGATTTTGTTTTCAAGTTTATTCGATTGATAAATCGAGTTTAATTAGTATCTGGTCAACATTCTTGAAATCTGGAAAACCGTAAGAAAATTCGCAGAAGTCCTTATTTTTTTTACGATTATTAACAGAATGTGACTAGACCGCAAATGGGGAAATCGGGCCGATTTTTTATCGATTTTAAATTGCATAAAATTTATAATGGCCAGACAGTGATGGCAGAAAAGTGTTCTTCTGAACTTTATAGCGATAAAGAAAACGGGGTCACAGATTCCTACGTGAGGGAACATTTTGATCCCTTCCAAGACCCCCTTGAAAATCTTGGGGAGGGCCCCCTGAGGTATATAATGAGTCTGATGATAATGGGTCTGTAGCAAACGTTTGTTACTGCGTTATGGAGGTTGTGAGGGTTGATTTCTATTTAAAATCACTTGAAAATTACGTTGAGAACATCGGAAAGTTTCAAAATCCACCCACAAACTCAATTAATACGTTTGGCAAACTTAAAAGGTGGTGATGGTTGAATGACCGGGTGATATAACGGAGAGTCCCGTCTAATTGCAACTATATCTATGCTGAGAAAATTGATTCATCATAGAGAAAGCTGCAACTAGACGGGACTCCCCAGTCCCCATTGTGACCCGCTCATTCGAACACCATATCTTTGAATTTTTGCCAAACGTATTTATTGAGTTTGTGAAAGGATTTTGGAACTTTCCGATGCTGGGCATTATTTTCAACTGATTTTATGTAGAAATCAACCCTTCACATTGGAAAAAAAAATCCAAAATTCTAGTAATATTATCGAAAGCACGATTTGTAACCTTAGAAAGTCCAGTAATTTGACCAGAAAATTCTGGTTTTAGTACCAGAATATGGTCGTAGAACTTGAATTTCCTCAACATTTTCAAGAATTATGGGACAAACAGTAGAATTCTGGTAACTGTACAATCCCTTACATCGGTTCACATATCGTCATGCTTCTGGTAATATTTTTTTTTTTTTTTTTTTTTTTTTTTCAGTGCATAACACTGTAGTAAAAGTTTGCAACAAACCGATTAATGAAAGTTGACGATACACTCTTTCTTTAAGGATTTCCAACTTTTCAAATTTTTTTTGAAATTTTATGCTCGCGGCTTTTCCCAGTTTCCCGGAAAGTCACAACCCGGATTGATTAATAAACCGAAGAGTGAGAGAGAAAGAAACTAAATGTATTTCCGCATCGGTTTGGCAGCAATGCATGTCGGGATGCTCAAGTTTTATGATCTCGTGCTAGAGCAGAAGCTTTGCAAGTAGCAAGTTCACTTGACTAAACGATGAAGAGTATTTTGTAAAGCATTGCTGAGCATTCTGTTGTGAATAGATGGGTGATTAAGTCATACACAAGCGTCGCACATTAATTCAGCGCACACCTATCTCAGATCTCATTGGCGTGGTAAGTAGCATGCGATTTGGCAACATCACAGTTCTTCCATTTAAACTCACGAAAAAGATCGAACAATTGTGTGTTCGGTGAACACCTTCGTAATTGACCTTTTACATGGGTTTTAAATAGGAACAACGCAACGTTGCCAAATTGCACGCTACACCACTGGCGCACACTTAATCCCTGTCTCTTAAACTCGTTGTGTCGCTCGGTGAAAAGAGAAACATTGATTTGTCTGGATCAGTGGCACAGCGTGACTTTCCACAAAGAGTTAAAATCAAATGCATGAAAACACCTTCAAACCCTGTGAAAATTCTGTGAAAAGTCCTTGAAAATTCTTGATTTATTTTTAAAAAATCTATCATGAACCATGGTCATCAAAAGCGAAGATTTTTGTGACTTTTTTTTTTTTCACAAAGTTTTGTCCAATTTTATTCGATCTCAGACCATTGATTTGTCTGGATCAGTAGCTTAACGTGACTTTCCACAAAGTGTTAGTATTTAATGCATGAAAACGCCTCCAAACCCTGTGAACATTGAAAAGTCCTTGGAAAGCCTTGATTTATTTTTAAAAAATCTGCCTTGAACCATGGTCATCAAAAGCGAAGATTTTTTGTGGCTTTTTTGTCCCATTAATTGTTGTCCAATTTTATTCGATCTCAGACCATTGATTTGTCTGGATCAGTTGCTTAGAGTGACTTTCCACAAAGTGTTAGTATTTAATGCATGTAAACACCTCCAAACCTTGTGATAAGTCCTTGAAAATCCTTGATTTATTTTTAAAAAATCTGTCATGAACCATAGTCATCAAAAGCGAAGATTTTTTCGGCCTTTTTTTTTTCATTAATTTTTGTCCAATTTTATTCGATCGCAGACCATTGGTCTGTCTGGATCATAGTGGTGTAGCGTGACTTTCCTCAAAGTTTTAGTATTGAATCCTTGAAAATACCTCCAAATCCTGTGAAAAGTCCTTGAAAATCCTTGATTTATTTTTAAAAAATCCGCCATGAACAATGGTCATCAAAAGCGAAGATTTTTTCGGCTTTTTTTTTCATTAATTTTTGTCCAATTTTATTCGATCGCAGGCCATTGATTTGTCTGGATCGGTGGTGTAGCGAGACTTTCCTCATAGTGTTAGCATAAAATGCATGATAACACCTTCAAACCCTGCAAAAAGTCCTTGAAAATCCTTGATTTATTTTTAAAAAATCCGCCATGAACAATGGTCATCAAAAGCGAAGATTTTTTCGGCTTTTTTTTTCATTAATTTTTGTCCAATTTTATTCGATCGCAGGCCATTGATTTGTCTGGATCGGTGGTGTAGCGAGACTTTCCTCATAGTGTTAGCATAAAATGCATGATAACACCTTCAAACCCTGCAAAAAGTCCTTGAAATCCTTGATTTATTTTTAAAAAATCCGCCATGAACAATGGTCATCAAAAGCGAAGATTTTATCGGCTTTTTTTTCATTAATTTTTGTCCAATTTTATTCGATCGCAGGCCATTGATTTGTCTGGATCGGTGGTGTAGCGAGACTTTCCTCATAGTGTTAGCATAAAATATGCATGAAAACACCTTCAAACCCTAAGCAAAGTCCTTGAAAATTCTTGATTTATTTTTAAAAAATTTGCCGTGAACCATGGTCATCAAAAGCGAAGATTTTGGTGACCTTTTTTTTTTTTCACTAAATTTTGTCCAATTTTATTCGATCTCAGACCATTGATTTGTCTGGATCGGTGGCGTAGCGTGACTTTCCTCATAGTGTCAGCATAAAATGCATGAAAACACCTCCAAACCCTGTGAAAAGTCCTTGGAAAGTCCTTGAAAATCCTTGATTTATTTTTAAAAAATCTGTCATGAACCATAGTTATCATAAGCGAAGATTTTTTGCGGCTTTTTTTTTCATTAATTTTTGTCCAATTTTATTCGATCTCAGACCAATGTGCGGTGGAATGGATGCAGAACAAGCATTTTTGACCTATTCAGCAGTTGCATTGCATGGCATCGAGTGTAGTTTGGCAACGTTGCATTTCGTCGATTGCGGCGCGGGCGGCGGCGGCGATTAGTAATCTTGTAATCCCAAAGTCGACGCGGAACCAAAGCCGTCGTCAAAAACATTGGAAAAGAATAAAAATTGGATTAAAGTCAAGTTCACTCTCATCATTCATCACTATAATTACAGCCCTAACACCATTGGTCAATGGTCATTGCCACTCATTGCGCGGAAAATTGGGATCCACCGTATAGCGTATATATATACGATCGCACCTTGCCACTCAACGAACCTGGCTATTTATAAGACCCGTTCATGTCTATTTGTATTCACATCAGTCTATTTGTAGGGAGGCTCCCTCTACATTTCCGTGTTGTTTCAAACACTCTTTTTTTCTTCTTTTTATTTCTTGTCCGAAATTAAGTATTATGGGTTGTATTGGAGAGTCTTTGTTTTCAATTTGTAGACAAGGATGTTCTCTCCCCCCTGTTCGTGCGGCTATATTTTGTATGCAAGCGCGTCGCGGGTGTATATGTGTGTATTCAGTGTATTGTGTATGCGTGTATGAATCCGGATTTTGACTCCTGATTGTGACCTCTGATAGAGAGTGTTGTTTATGACCCACGTGACCACTTCTCGTACCGACACTTGTATATCTTGCACTGTTCCGGTAATACAAGGCTCCAGTGTTGCCAAGATGGATTATAAAAACCATTTCTCACGGTTGAAGATTACAGTGAAGATTATATACAGTGGCAGCTCGTTCAACGTGGCAACAACGAATTCTCTCCGTTTAAACATATGTAAAATAATCGATCATCAGGGGATTTAGAGAAATCGATACTTTTGCATACGTTCAAATAGCAAAAGAAATGGTGGTAAAATACAACTAGCCACCACTGCACAGAAAAAAAAAAAAAAAATAACAGAAAAAATCACTTCGGTAGCGCTGACAAAACCTTTGGCAGAAAAGTGACCCAGCGAAAGACTTTAGCTGAGCCAACCAAATTTTGTTTACTCAGATTACTGCTCCAATCGAATGCGGCTCAATATAGTTTTTGTCTCACAGAGGCCTTGCGGTGGAAATGCGAATATAACGTCTGTGTGATAAAATTGATCAAGATGTAATCGCCTTCAATTTCTCGTGTATGCAACACCGCATCTGACAAGTAGGAACTGTTGCCCCTGCGCCGTGCCAGGTCGATGGCTATTCGTACTCACCGTGTGTGTGGTGTCACATACACGCAATTTTGAAGGAGTCCGTAGGAAGGTTTTTACACGCAACGCAAGCGCTTCGAAGATTCATGCAATCACAGAATACTCTAATCAGAACGGAAACTCTAATTCATTTTGAAACATTCTTTACTTCGGGCCGCCATGTTCGAAAGTGAGCATCTTCGGCAATCTTCGGCTGATCTTCGGCAACTGGCCGAGTTGTGATTGGTTGTATAGCCTGAAAAAGCATGTCCGCCATCTTGAGAAGTGAGTAGGCACAGTTGCCAGTTTGTGCCAGTAAATTCCAAATCTTGTTTCCATTATGGCCCTTATGGGAGTTTCCCTTCTGATTGTATTATTCTGTGATGCAATGAACGCTTGTAATGGAAATTTAATTTGACTTCCTGATTTGTTGTTTGTGCTTCGCACATTCGATTGTCATACCCGTCTCAACTGAAACAGATTTTTAGTCAATTTTCAAACATACATTTTTTATTTTGATTGTTTGAATTAAACTGCTTCAATCTGATTGACGGTTGATTTAGTGCAGTAGTGGCGGCTCATGCAATTTGGCAACTACGTTTTTCCTCCATTTAACTCAATGTAAAACAATCGAATGCTGGTGAAGCGCTGCTTCACCATCGACTCGATAGTTTTACATATAATCAAATGTAGGAACATCTATTTTGTCAAATCGCACTAGAGTGACGCGGTGGCTGATGCAATTTGCAATGGGGCTATTGCACACTTTTGCTATAAGCGATTTAATATTCGATTATGGCGTAAAAACCTCAAAAAATAACGATGGTGGCACTAAAAACTTCCAAAATCCACTCCTAAACTCAATAAACGCAGTTATTTGCGCGAGCGTAATGGTGGCCGAAGGCACTAACAATGGGAGATTCCCATCTAACAATTCTGAAACTCCATCAAGAAGTGACCAATTAGAGACTACTTTCATTTGACACCGGTGTCACTTGGTGTTGCGGTACCATTCATCGGATGTGGATCATCACTCTGATGACTAATTATTCTGTGAATCATCCTTGTCAGCATAGAAAGAGTGACGAAATTAAGATAGGAATCTCCCATTGTTAGTGCCTTCGGCCACCATTACGCTCGCGCAAATAACTGCGTTTATTGAGTTTAGGAGTGGATTTTGGAAGTTTTTAGTGCCGCCATCGTCATTTCTTGAGGATTTTACGCCATAATCGACTATTAAATCGCCTATAGCAAAAGTGTGCAATAGCCCCATTTGGTAACCATCCTTTTCGCCATTTGAACCTATACGCAAAAGTATCGATTTATTGAATATTCAATAAACCTCATGAACATCGATTATTTTACGTGGCTTTTAGTTTGCACCAGTTGCAGCGTGTTGCGTCAAAATTTAATCAGGTCGAATGTGCATGATTACATTTTTCCCCATAAAAGTCTTTGGAATCAAAGTGATGCCGGAGAGTGATTCAGTCAGTGACGAGGCGTGCGATTTGGCAACATTCCTTTCTCCCATTTAAACACATTAGAAAGGTTGAAATGCATGGTCATCGCCGATGACTAAAGCGTTCGACTTTTTTGGTGAATTTAAACGGAGAAAATACATTGTTGCCAAATGTCACGCCTCACCACTGGATTCAGTGGCGGCTCTTGCAGAGTGGCAAACAACGTATTCTCTCCATTTAAACCTAGGTAAAACAATCGATCTTCAGGAAGTGCACTTGCACACCCCAAGATATCGATACTTTTGCGTAGGTTTTAATGGCAAAGAAGCATGGTTGTCAGATTGCACGAGCCGCCACTGTAGCTCTGGAGTGATTTTACCATCCTCTAGGAGCGTTTCTACGCTTATAAGTATCGATCGCTGTATGTTGATCATTCCTCAAATCTTTATTTGGCAACCCCGAGGAGGAGATTTTGCCAAATGGATCTGTTGCAAACTTTTGCTACAACGATAAAGATTGTTTCATCATATGAGAAAACGCCCGAAAAGTCCATTAGTGGCATCAGAAAGTCATAAAATGCGATAATAAACTCACAAGAGACGTTTAATGAAATCCAATATGGCGGTAAAATATCGAGTAACCTGTATGCATGCACCACAAACATCCAAGGATAGCCAACCTCACAATATCGATCACACCCAATCACAACGTAAATAAACACATAACCTCTGAAGCTGTGAGGTAGTCAACGTTGGCAATCCTTGGATGTCCATTGTTCGTGGTGCATGCATACAGATTGTTCGATATTTTACCGCCATCTTGGATTTCATTAAACGTCTCTTGTGAGTTTATTATCGCATTTAATGACTTTCTGATGCCACCAATGGACTTTTGGGGCGATTTTACACACGATGAAACACTCTTTATCGTTGTAACAAAAGTTTGCAACAGACCCATTGCCAACCACTTGTCCAGTGGCGCGGTTTCGGAGGGTGTGACAATTTGCGACTGGTCGGACCGGTCATCATATAGTCATCACTCATATCCAGTCGCAGGAACTTCTTGCGGTTTTCGGATGGAAGGCGAATTTATGCGGGGGTGGGGGTCTGAACACCGTCGGAGAGGGGGGGGCGAGAGAGATAAAGAGGTGTGTTATATGACAGGGAAGATTTTATTTCCGGAGATAAGATATACTTGCCTCTGCCTCTTGGTTGTGGATACCAGAACCAGACCCCAGACATTACGGACACTCAACAGGATGACACGTCCGTATAGTGTATAGTGCGTAGTATCGCTGGTCTCCCTTCCCTCCCTCCTCCCACCCCCACCCCGTGGTTTCTATCTCATGCTCCTGCGTTCGTTGGCCTCCTCGTGGGAATTTTTTTTCTTTTTTCCCCGTGCGGATGGCGACGAAGGAAAATAAGATAGCAAAACAAGTCAGCGATTTTTTATCCTCCTTTTTTTTATTTTTCTTTTATTTTTTATTTTTATTTTTATCGACACGAGATTGGAAAGTCGTTCGTGAAAAATCCATTTCGCAAGTTTTGAAGGCTCAAAACTATTCATCCTGAGAGGAAACTCCTTCATCAGGAGCCCTCTTCCCTCTTGACTTGAGTTTAATCGAACGGATCGCTAGATGTAACAAAAGTGTTTAGACGAATCGTTGTCAGATTTAATGCAAATATATTTGTGGATTGTGACTAAAATCATGGGCGGCGCGTGGGGTCAAAAAGTGGGGGGGGGGGGGGGCTAAAAATCAACAGTTTTTTTTTTTTTTTTTTTTTTCTCCTTTCTTTCTTTCTACACCTTTTTCAAAATAACGTTTGACGCAGGCGAGGGGGAATAAGTAACCATTTTTTATTTTTTATTTTCAATTTATTTGCTTTACTGAAATCAAAATGACTGCGGAAAAGGAGGTTGTTTACTTTCGTTTGATGATCTTTCTAACCTGAGGGGGAGGAATGCTACACGAGCGGCATCTGACGGCTTTTGGAACTGGCAAACGTATCGAGAATTTTCGAAAAGTCAATTTGGATGTCTCGTTCAATTTTGATTATTGCTAAACTTTTCAGTCTTTCTTGTCCTGTTGTGTTCCTCAGATATGTCTTCAAGTCCCGTTGTGTAGAGACCGCACGCTCACCGGTGGCAGTTCATTCTTCTTTTTCTCTTTTTATTTCTTTTTCCTTTTTTTCTTTTTTTCTCGTTCAAAATTTTGTTTAGCTCCTCGTTCCCAAAAAAGTGGGGGGGGGGGACTATAGCCCCAATAGCCCCTTATATGCGCCGCCTATGACTGAAATGCTCGATAATAGTTTTCTCCCATTTAAATCCTACGTAAAAGGATAGATTGATTGGGTGCTCGTTCTATTTGGCAACCGTGCTTTTTCTCAGTTAAACCCATGCGAAAGTATCGCTTTCCATGGGGGTTTGATGAACTTACTGAAGGGTCATGTCAAGTTAAATGTCCCACCCGTCATACTTGAACCAATTTTTTTCACTCTTTAACTCTATTGTCTTCTGTTTTATGTTTCAGGGCTGTCACAGATCCTAGGGACGGGCGAAGAGTTGCCCTAAAAAAATTACCGAATGTCTTTCAATCCCTTGTCTCTTCCAAAAGAGTTTTTAGAGAATTAAAAATGTTATGTTACTTCAAACACGAAAATGTAAGTAGCTTTCCTTCCTTCATAACTTTTTTCTTGTTGATCATCAATTCTCTGAAGCCAAATCAAGTCGGAAACACTATACAGAAAGAAAGAGTTAACCCTTTCCAGCAAGGTGGTACACATGGTGTACCTGTAACATGGGTTTCAATGTAATTTAAATGGACTTTTTGCCAAAACATGTGTGACCCATCAAAAGTCTTAGAAAATTGTCCTCTTTTGAACGGTCTAAAAAAATCTCAAAAAAAGTCAAGTTCCAAAATGCGTGCTGGAAAGGGTTAATCCCGAAGTGAGGTTTTGCGAAATATACTTGAGTTGGACTTTTTCCCGACTCGATTTGACTCCTGGGAGTCCTGGGGGGCTGATTCTGCTCTTTTATTAGACAAGACGAGATAGATAGAGGGAATCGATCATTCTCATTGGTTTAAACGGTGTCACGTGACAATTTTGAAGTCGTTCGAGTCGTTCATTTCAGACCTAACGACTTCCCTTCGTTCGAATGATGCAAAATCTGTCATGTGATGCCGTTTAAACCAATGGGATTGGTCGATTCCCGCTATCTATATCTCGTCTTGTCTAATAATGAAGCATAATCAGCTCCCAGACCCTAAGTTCTCTAGTTTCAATTTGCAAGCAGAGCAGTGGCATAGCATAGCTTCGCCCTCAGATACCGTGATCTGAGATCCTTAAAAAGTGGCCAAAAGTCAGAAAATATCAATTTATCATCATGCAATTTCTCATATATAAAGGACATTACCCAAAATGGGCCTTTTTAAACCTGAGAGCAAAATGTATAAACCTTTCAGGGATGATAGAGGAGTAAATCAGCGTTCCGAATCTGGCCTATTTTTTGATTTTGGACGAAGGGAAAGGGAGGGAGGGGGGTCCAAAGTTAGACACTTCAAACGCCCATAACTTTTGAACGAATAAAGATATGATGATGTACTTTGTGCTAAAAGATAGATCTTTTAAAGACCTTTCGATTGATGTGTATAATATTTGCCTCATTGTAATTTTTAATCGATTTATCGAAGTTTTTTCGATTTTTTTGAAATCGGGTTTTCAGTTTTTTTAATCGTGGAAGTTTGGCAACGCACGAATCATCACAAATTGTTTTCAGGATAAAAGTAGACGCAATTTGCTAAAAAATGGTTTAAACCGCATGCTGGGGAAATGCTTTGAAGCGGAGTTATGAGAGTTCAAAGTTGGCGCTTTCGCGAAAAAGGCCGCCCCGAGGCCCGAGGGGCGTACTACAGGTGGTAGAAGTTGGCATAAACTGTTCTTCCCGTCCAAATGACTTGAAATTTGATATTTAGGAGTAATTTTTAACGCTGAATCCAAATTTTGCATCAGTTTTTCAAAATTAAAAATCCAAGATGGCTGCCGACTATTTTTTCGGAAATTTGGCCTCTATCATCCCTGAAAGTTTTATACATTTTGCTCTCAGGGGTAAAAAGGCCCATTTTGGGTAATGTCCTTTAAGACCAAATTTAATCCCAGAGAACGCTTTTCACTAGTAATGGAAACCTGTATGAAGTCAGTGGAAAGTTTTAATTTAAGCTTGAAAAGTCGAAAATGGTGATTTTTGATGATTTTTTGCCATTTATTTTTCGATCTCTCAGACCATAGTAGCCAGTGGCGAAGTGTGATATTTGGCAACATGGCATTTTGTCCATTTGAACCCATAAGAAAGGTCGAATTCGATGGTCATCAGCGATTCCTAGATATAGTTCGATATATTTCATTGGTTTTAATGAGCCAAATGCAACGTTGTCAGATTGCTCGCTTCGCCACTGATATTGGCAGGGTTCGCTTTGTGTGAGGCGGGGTGGAAGAGGGGGGCCTTTTCCTCCTAGAGCGCATGGGCCTTTTTATTTTCCATTTTGATCCGAATTAAGTGATTGAGATCGAGACCCAAAAAAATGGGCGAGGGAGGGGGGAAGAGCAAGAGCCCTCCTCTTTATTGCTGTGCCACTATACAGGGTCTTCAAAAAGTCCGAGAACGCCCCTGTAACTTTTGAACAGTTTATTTTTAAATAACCAAATTTAGCGTTCTTGGACTTTTTGAAGACCCTGTATTTGCTAACTCCCTTTTTCATATTCATCAAACTTCTGAATTTCTTCTTCTGCGGTCGTTTCCTCCCCAAAAGTATAACAAAAACAGATATCTGTAAGTAGTGTCGCAAAATGTGAATTCTCTCTCTGTGTACGCTTATTAGAGGAATTTTTATGATACATTTTTTCTTTTCAGGTTCTATCAGCTCTGGATATCCTTCAACCACCTCATCTGGATTTTTTTCAAGAAATGTATCCTTTTTCAAACATGACTATATCTATTATAATTTGATTAGCCTTCTTGAGCTTTCAGTGGTTTACTGGTTTTGCAATGTTAGTATCTCCCATTTTTCATGAGTTTTTGCGCGCTTTGCCGTATCTACCGTTGCCGGATTCTTTGCCTTTGTTGGATTCTACGGAAAGTTTTACTCCAGAAACCGTCAAAAAACCTTCTGTTTCTATTTCGTCCGGGTTAACCCCTTTTTTCGGTGTCTTCCTTGGACTAATAATGAATAAATAGAGAAAAAAAACTAAGATGTGCACATTTTGTGGAATCACACCCTGAACCATCAGAGCTGCCGATTTGCGTAGATTTAATGACATTTTGAAATTCACCAAAGAATCCACCGGTTGAGAAAAGATTACAGAGTTTAGTTCACAGTATGACTGTAACGCACAAAAATACTCTGATCTGCAATCTTTTCTCAATGGGTGGAAACGCCGTTAATTAATTCAAATATACCGGTTGAGAAAAGATAAAAGACGCTATAGTATTTTCGAGCATTACAGACATACTCTGAACTAAACTCTGTAATCTTTTCTCAACCGGTGGAATCTCCGGTGAATTTCAAAATGTCATTAAATCTACGCAAATCGGCAGCTCTGTGAACCATAGCCGTAGCCAGGTGTTTGTCTC
This sequence comes from Trialeurodes vaporariorum, assembly GCA_011764245.1. Taxonomy (NCBI): domain Eukaryota; kingdom Metazoa; phylum Arthropoda; class Insecta; order Hemiptera; family Aleyrodidae; genus Trialeurodes; species Trialeurodes vaporariorum. Next base: position 57,338,333 of record VMOF01000369.1, read on the forward strand.
TATCTCTCTTAACCCATTTGATTGCATGAGTTAGAAAAGGACAGAAAGAGGGGTTGAAGTCACGTGACAGCTCCTATCTGCATCCTTTTCGAACGTATGAGTTCAAATGGAGAAAGAGAGAGAAAGACAGATTCCTGACTACGGGTATGCCCTGAACTCACAGTCACAACCGCAGATAGATGGTTGTTATCAGGGCTGCCGTTTTGCGTATAATCAATGCTATTTTTCAATTCACCGATGATTCCACCGGTTGAGAAAAGATTACGCAGTTCAGTTCAGTGCATGACTGTAATAAACTAAAATACTCGTATCTGTAATATTTTCTCAACCGGTAGAGTCGTCGATGACTTTAAAAAACTTGCGGATATTTTAATTAATCAACGGAGTTTCCGCCGATGAAGGAAAGATTACAGATCAGAGTATTTTCATGCAGTACAGTCATACACTGCAGGGGCGTGCCGTGGGGGGAGCATGTGGGTACCCTTGCCCCGGGCGGCACTCTCGGGGGGCGGCAAAGGTTGAACAACCAAAAAAAAAAAAAAAAAGGTTATCAAATCTCAAAATGAATTTCAGAGGGCGGCAAAATCAGTGTGTCACAAGCAAAAAAAAAAAAAGTTATCAAATTCATAATTTTGTTTGCGGAGGGCGGCAAGATTGCATTCTTGCCCCCCCTCTCTGGAAACCACGGCACGCCCCTGATACACTGAACTGAACTGTGTAATCTTTTCTCAACCGGTGGAATCATCGGTGAATAGAAAAATAGCATTGATTATACGCAAAACGGCAGCCCTGGTTGTTATGTGTTATCTCGACCGATATTTTCAAACGTGTCGACAAAGACGCCGGAAACACGTGTTTATTCGCTTACACACTGTGCAATTTATCAATGAAGCCACATGGACCCAATTTTTCAGGGTCATTCAGGACGTGCTGATTTGAGCCTCTCTGACTGGTGCAATATTCGTCAGCTCAACACGCCGCTCATTGGTCTGAGATCGGAATAAAGTAGCCAAAAATCTGAAAGGAATTCTCTCATCAATTTTCCATTTTTCAACTTTCAAGACCAATTTTAATTAATGAAAACGCTGTAAATGAGTAATTTTAGCTTCTTTTTAAAGTTTTAAATTCATCTTTGAAAGGTCGAAAAGGATGATTTTTGAAGAATTTTCTTTTGCTTATTTTTTGCCACTTTTTTTTGTATCTCAGACTATGGTGCGCCAAGATTATATTCGTGTGAAATGTCGAAACTACGGCTATGATCGTCGGAAACTGACTATCTGGTTTCGTACCCCCCCCCCTCCCTCCCTCTTCCCCCGCAAATGTACAATCAGCTCTACTAAGATTCTGTTTGCAATGATTGTTGCTTTATCTTATCATCTAAGTTATGGAACAATCGCATTCATGCAGTTCATATATATCAAAATTATCACACATACGAGACAATTTGACAGTGTTTCATGTGATAACGACTACTCTCCGTGAGTTTTTCTAGGCCAGTATGCGGTCAGCAAAGTTTGATCGTAATTCAAGGTTCGTTTTGAGGATGTCTGCCCTTGAGTCCATATATGTAGAGAGTTAAGACAAGAGGGTAGTCAACTTCTGATCGGTCGATGAGTTTTAGGCTTTACGGATGCCGCCATTGGATGCGATTTTGCACTTTTGTTTACAATCGCAGTTGTTTACCAACGGTATTTTGCGGATGAAGAGTTTATTTTCGACGAATCTGTTAATTTTAATCATGATATACCTCAAGAATGTCTATATAAATCCCAAAAGAATCTTTCAAAGCGTAAATAGATCTCGATCCACAAAAGCAGTAAAAGATTACATCGTTAGAAACTCAGCGGCACTGTAATCTTTGCAGTGGACGAAAACACAACAATGGCCCTCAGAATGTAAACAAATGTGCAAAATCGCATCCAATGGCGCCGTCCATGGTTTCACTTGTCCTAACTCTCTATGTATAGGGACTCTTGTCTGCCCTAGGTACAGTGGCGGGTCGTGGGATCAATAGTTGGGGGTTGGGGCTTGAAACAATTTAATGTCCCCCCCCCCCTTCTCACTTTTCTCGAGCCCTTCTTCTTATTAGAGTGGGCAGACTTCAGGTGTTACGGCCTTTATTTTTACTTTTTTGGAGCCTCTTTCCAAAAAAGTCCCCCTCGCCACGAACCGCTGCGCCGCGCCACTAGTAGGAGCTATTCATCATTTAAATATCCCGTATCGGCGTATATCCCTTCGAAAATACAGGGTGTTGAAAAACTGTTCCCGAATATTTCAGGGGTGGATTCTTCAGGTCAAAATAAGACCTTTTTTCCTTATAAACATGTGTCCGAAAATGCCCCCCTTTTGAGCTACATCCCCTCAAAGTTTTAAAAAATTTACGGTTTTTTTGGAATAGCGACCACTATTATGAACCAAATGTCTTAAAACTTGGTGTCCGAAAGTAATTTTACGTGTAGAATCCATTAATGACCTCGAAAAATTCAGAAATTGATTCTAATTGTACTTTTCACGCAATATTGTACCTTTAACGGCACGAATTTTATGTTACGGATTAAAATTTTGAAGAATAATTACCGAAATCAGATGCGAAAAACCCTTAGAAAGATTTTCGGTACTCTTTGTTTCTTTCGATACGACGCGTTTTAAGCGAGATAATCGCTGCACAGTGTGGAAAAGTCAGCGCTTTTACCATGAAAAACGGCAGTGAGTATGCAACCCGCCTCTCCGCTGCTTCTACGGGCCGGCCGCTATGGTAAAAACGCTGACTTTTCCACACTGTGCAGCGATTATCTCGCTTAAAATGCGTCGTATCGAAAGAAACAAAGAGTACCGAAAATCTTTCTAAGGGTTTTTCGCATCTGATTTCGGTAATTATTCTTCAAAATTTTAATCCGTAACATAAAATTCGTGCCGTTAAAGGTACAATATTGCGTGAAAAGTACAATTAGAATCAATTTCTGAATTTTTCGAGGTCATTAATGGATTCTACACGTAAAATTACTTTCGGACACCAAGTTTTAAGACATTTAGTTCATAATAGTGGACGCTATTCCAAAAAAACCGTACATTTTTTAAAACTTTGGGGGGCTGTAGCTCAAAAGGGGGGCATTTTCGGACACATGTTTATAGGTAAAAAAGGTCTTATTTTGACCTGTAAAATCCGCCCCTGAAATATTCGGGAACAGTTTTTCAATACCCTGTATATGAATTTAGTGTAACGTTCAGCAATAGCTCTTTAAATTTGGTTTGCGCCTTAAAACGAAGAAAAATTTAAGACAAAAAATAAAATTTAAAGTTAAATTTAAATTCATCATTGAAATATCCCGTATTGGCGTATCCCTTCGAAAATAAACGAATTTAGTGTAACGTTAAGTGAACATCTAGTGAAATTTGGTTTGCTCCGCAAAAAAAAAAAAAAAAAAATAATAATAATAATAAGATAAAAAATTACATTTTAAGTTAAAATTAGGTTATTGTTCTATCTGCTGGCGCTAATTTTGACGTTTTGTTAGGGACTACCCTTTTTTCGAAATCCTGCAATGATTAGACGTCATTCGACGAAATAAATCAACCGCAATAAAAGGGAAACTGTTTCAGAATTCCAAAACTTACGACGCGTTTAATTATGATTTATTTATATTTCCATCTTTGCATGTAGTGGAGGAGGGATGTCGGACGAGTCCCAAGTCTCAAGGGAGTTTTGTCATTTGCGGTTCGCATCCTGACGTCATGCCAGCTATATACAGGAGCAGGAGATGCGTAAACGAACAATAAGTCGCTCTTGGTTTCAAACTTTTTCATCCGGAGTCCTTCCCCTACTCTTTATTGAGAGTATGTTTTAATAGCTAACCCTTTGACTGGCGCCCATGGGCCAAGGGCGAATTGCGTCTAAAAAAAGACCAATCGCATCCTCTTTCGGAACCGTGCCGCGCGACGTTGAGCAGCAGCTGCGGGACGCGTCGCGCGCCGCCCCCGAACTCCCCCCCCCCAAAGCTCAACCCTATTTCCAGTCCATGAGCCATGCCAGGAGCATTGAGCACCGAGCAACCCTGTCCTGTCGTTCTTTGATCGGGGGAGAAAAAGACGATATTTTACATGCACATAGTTGCCAATTTTTCACGCACGTAATGGGTCTGTTGCAAACTTTTGCTACAACGATTAAGAGTGTTAAATCCAGAGACAAATAGAGACCGTGAACTCCCTATTCTTCCCGTGGTTGCTTGCGGTGTCCACTTTTCTTGAACAACTTTTGTCGGGACTCATCGGCCTCAACAATCAACCTTCGCATAATGTTGGATGGTGAAGCTCAACAAAAGGCTGTGATTGGTCCGCGGTCCCGGAAACGGAAACAGGTTTTGCTCGGCGAATACAAAATACGTGCTCATCAGTCAACATTATGCGAAGGTTGATTGTTGTTTCGATGAGTTCCGACCAAAATTGAACCACGAAAAGTGGACACCGCGCGCAAGAATAGTGCAAGGTCTCTATTTGTCTCTGGTTAAATCCAATGTAATGTAAAATCGCCTGAAAAGTTCATTGGTGGCATCAGAAAGTCATAAAATTCAAGAATAAACTCACAAGAGGCGTTTAATGAATTCCAAGATGGCGGACAAATAGCGAGCAATCTGTATGCATGCACCACGAACATCCAACGATGGCCAACTTTGACAACCCCTCTGGGGGTAGAGGTTATGTGTTTGTTTACGTTGTGATTGGTTGTGATCGATATTGTGAGGTTGGCCATCCTTGGATATTCGTGGTGCTTGCAATTGTATGCTTCTTCTTCTTGTGTGGTGTCGCGAGAAAACCTCGTGAGGATGGAGCTTATTGAGATAGGGAAACTCAATCTACAAGGCGGTAATGACCGCCATTTCGGTCTCGCGTTTGAAAGCATTCTGTCGGTTTGGGAATGGATTTCGTGAATTTTTAGAACACCTATCGTCATTCTCATAGACCTAGGGATTTTTCAATCAACTGTTAGTAAGCATGTAGCAAAAGTTTGCAGCAGCTCCATTCTGGACTTGTCACCCGTTATTAGGGCTCCTTTTGTGAACTTTTTCTATTTTCACGACCGCAACTTGCTCCGGTAGAGCTAAAACTTTTGTTTTGCGAAGCTGTTCTAAAAGGCCGCTTCAGCTGTACTTACGGATTGCTTTTTCAGTGAAAGACCATTAGTTAGTTTTTTTTTTTTTTTTTTTTTTTTTTTTTTTTTTTTTTTTTTTTTTAAACTCACCCAACGTGGCAACTCCGACATTTTTGTGCGTCCTCATAAATACATCACGCATCTACATTGTAATTCGTATACATGTATATCTACGCACTATGCATGGACTTCACTTGTATACAGATACCGATCGTATAACTACGCATATGGTTAAAAACAGAATTGATGATTTCGCTTCGACGGCGTTTCATCATTAGCTCAATTTTCGGTTTTCAATGCCACTTCCCCTACCCCTTACCTTCCCCTAACCTCTTCACCCCTCGGTTCCACTTTTCTCGCGTGCGATGTCAGCTGATCCTGCGTATTCATATATACATACGTCTCTGAGCTCAGTTCAGCCCTCGGTTTCCACGGCTCTAGATCCGCGAGGACGATGCGGCACTCGCCTTCTCATTCTCTGGCCATTTGAATGCATGTGTTAGAAAAGGATAGAAGAGGGGGCGAAAAATCACGTGACTGCCCCAAATCTGTCCTTTTCTACCCCACGCGTTCTAATGGGAGATGAGAGAGAAGGACATATAATCCTGGATCGCCGTTGATGATGCGGCAGTTGCCCTCTCTTTCTCTGGCCATTTGAATGCATGTGTTAGAAAAGGATAGAAGAGGAAGCAAAAAATCACGTGACTGCCCCTAATCTGTCCTTTTCTAACACACGCGTTCTAATGGGAGATGAGAGAGAAGGACATATAATCCTGGATCGCCGTTGATGATGCGGCAGTTGCCCTCTCTTTCTCTGGCCATTTGAATGCATGTGTTAGATAAGGACAGAAGAGGGAGCGAAAAATTACGTGTCTGCCCCCAATCTGTCCTTTTCTAACACACGCGTTCTAATGGGATATGAGAGCGAAGGACGTACAATCCTGGATCGCCGTTGATGATGCGGCAGTTGCCCTCTCTTTCTCTGGCCATTTGAATGCATGTGTTAGATAAGGACAGAAGAGGGAGCGAAAAATTACGTGTCTGCCCCCAATCTGTCCTTTTCTAACACACGCGTTCTAATGGGATATGAGAGCGAAGGACGTACAATCCTGGATCGCCGTTGATGATGCGGCACTCGCCCTCTCTTTCTCTGGCCATTTGAATGCATGTGTTAGAAAAGGATAGAAAAGGGAGAAAAAAATCACGTGACTATCCTTAATCTGTCCTTTTCTAACACACGCGTTCTAATGGGATATGAGAGCGAAGGACGTACAATCCTGGATCGCCGTTGATGATGCGGCACTCGCCCTTTCTTTCTCTGGCCTTATGAATGCATGTGTTAAAAAGGATAGAAGAGGGGGCGAAAAATCACGTGACTGCCCCTATACTCTGTTCGGGATAAGAAGTCCGATGGGAAGTCAGGTAAAAACGCACTACATTGCAACGCAGCGGTTTCTCGGCTGTCGATGCTTCTTCGCTACGTGCGTTCAGGAGGACCTGCCTTTCAAGTTTCAGACCCTTTTATTGAAAAAGACAATACCGTGAACTGACCAATTTATATAGTCCTTTGAACGCCCACTCGAAAATTAAACTTTCGCGGCATTCGCGAATTTTGAATAACTGACTTAAAATTTAAATTCTGATCGACGTGCACAGAAAAATGATACCTAACGACGGTTCAACATGTAATTTTTCAAAGATTACAGCTTCTTGGAATCACTCAATCAGGAATGCCAAAATCTTCGAAAAATTACTCCTTGAACCGCCGTTGGGTATCATTTTTCTGTGCACGTCGAGCAGAATTTAAATTTAAAGTCAGTTATTCAAAGTTCGCAAATGCCGTAAAAGTTTAATTTTCGATTGGGCGTTCAATAATGTGTCCTTTTTTAACGCACGCGTTCTAATGGGAGATGAGAGAGAAGGACAGAATCCTGATATCCCCGTTGATGACGCAGGACAGGGACTGGGAGATTGGGACTCGCGGGGTAGTCGGACTCGTCCACAAAGTGAATCGAGTGTAGAGTGGGGGGATGGGGAGGGGGAGGGGTCTCCCGGACCACCTTCCCTCCCCTTGCGTACCGAGCTGCGACAACTGCGTTGCTCATTGCGCTCTCTCTCTTAAAGCTCTTTTATTTACGCACTTTTTCCTCTTCTTCTTCTTCTTCTTTGCTTCGTTTTCCCCCATTAGTATTCAGTTTTTATTCCGCGCCCCTTAAAGCTTAAAGCCTTCGACCCTGCGAGTGTGCGAGTTTTGTCCACGTGCGATGATCATATGGCGTGTGCAGTGGTGCACTCTGTAGGCCAGGGCTTGCCGATCCTTCGGCTTTAGTTCATAGGTAACTAACCCCTCTCTCTCTCTCTCTCTCTCTCTCTCTCTCTCTCTCTCTCTCTCTCTCTCTCTCTCTCTCTCTCTCTCTCTCTCTCTCTCTCTCTCTCTCTCTCTCTCTCTCTCTCTCTCTCTCTCTCTCTCTCTCTCTCTCTCTCTCTCTCTCTCTCTCTCTCTCTCTCTCTCTCTCTCTCTCTCCCTTGCTCACAAGCACAATAAGCTTCATAATGTAGATAGGAGGTGTTTTTGACAACCTATTTGAATCTGATGCTTTTATGATGAAGGCGTCGTTCCGCTTAATCGCCCATCTGCCTTGTACGCATGGGCGGATGCAGGGATTTGTCTTTCTCTCTCTTTGGTCATTTGAACGTATATGTGTAGAAAAGGATAGCAAAGGGCAGTGGCGGCTCGTGTACTTTGACAACCATGGTTTTTTGCCGTTTAAACTCATGAAAAAGTATCGATATCTTGGAGGTACAGCTGCGCGCCTCCTGAATATCGATTGTTTTAAACAGGTTTAAATGGAGACAATGCGTTGTTGTCACATTGGACGAGCCGTCACTGTCATAGGGCCATCACGTGACATTAGAGCGCGTTTCAGAAGTGTAGGCGCACCTAAACAATAATCTTTTGGTTCATTTTCAACTTTTGTTCGTTTAAATCAAATCAAAAACTTACCCTCGACTTAATTATTTTGCTTTTAAAGTATTTCTTATTGAAAAGTGAACACTCAAACTAATTTTCTTTCATTTCCATCGAGTGATATCAAAAATAATGTTGAAAAATTCCAAAGATTATTGGTCTAGGTGCGCCTACACTTCTGAAACTACCTCTAGTTCGTTTTCCTATCCTTTTTCAACGCCCACATCAATTTCATAGAAACCACGTATTTTTCCGTAGAAATTGGAGTAGGTAATTGGAGTGAAACTGGAACACTCATGGAAAAAACCAAAGGCATCACTATTGTTCTCAGCTTATCAAGTACTATAATGGGTCTGTTGCAAACTTTTGCTACGACAATTAAAAGTGTATAATCTGATGTAAAATCACCTGAAAAGTCCATTGGTGGCATCAGAAAGTCATGAAGTGCGATGATAAACTCACAGGAGGCGTGTAATGAAATCCAAGATGGCGGAGAAATATCGAGCAATTTGTATATGCATGCACCGTGAACATCCAAGGATGGCCAACTTGGACAACCTCACTGGAGGTAGAGGTTATGTGTTTGTTTACGTTGTGATCGATATTGTGAGGTTGGCTATCCTTGGATGTACGTGGTGCATGCATACAAATTGCTCGATATTTCTCCGCCATCTTGGATTTTATTTAAACGCCTCTTGTGAGTTTATTATTGCGTTTTATGACTTTCTGATGCCACCAATGGACTTTTAACGCGATTTTACATGAGATTAAATACTTTGTAGCGCTAAAACAAAAGTTTGCAACAGACCCATTTATATCAGAAACTTAAAATTTCAGACCCTTGCAACTGCACTAATGATGTAGTTCACATGGAAATATTTCCATGTAAAGTTGGTCATGGAACTTTTTTTTTTTTATTTTTTATTTTTTATTTTTTTTTTATGGCCTCCATGGACATTCTATTGCCTCCTAGAGCGGTACCTTGTTTTTCCCTTTCCTCTCTCCTGTTTGCTTCCTGAAAAAAAAAGAGCCGCGAACCAGCAAAAGGAGGCGTGCGACGCGACATCCTCAAAAGATAAACCGAAGCAACCGAGATCAGTGACTTCTCTCGCGCCGCGTCGCGTCGGTCGTTTGCATTTGAGGACTGGCATGGCATGGAGGGCAGGAAAACAAACAGGAATATTGGGCATGGGCAGGTGAGCTGCAAGGAGGGGAGGGGGTGTTTGTGGAAGTGGGAGTGGGGAGAGAGGGGGGGGGGGCGAAGAAACAAATGGAAAAGACGCACATGTCAAAGTTGTTGAACCGAGCGGTAATTAAAACTGGCTCTTGTGAAAAATCCGGATTCAGATCCGAATCTTATAACACGTGATTTCGGGATTTTTTCGGTCGTCTACGTGAATACATGATACTCGTCCACTTGAGAGTCGTCCGGCAAGTTTGCCGTGAACTCGGTGTTGCCGAGCGTGACTTCTTCACCGCGTGTTATTCTTGATGACTGCTCATTTAAACCCGCGCAAAGTATCGATTCGAAGAAGTGCACTTTGCTCCTCCAATAGTTCGACTTTTTTCATGGGTTTAAATTGACGAAATGTAACACGACCACATTTATCTACGCCATTGGTTACATCGTTAGCAGAGCTGACGTTTTGCGTATAATGGGGTTTTCGCAAACTTTTGCTGCGGGCAAATGAATAGTCCAATCTGATGTAAAAACCAGCGAAAATCACGAAAATCGCACTAAAAAAACCTAAAATTTTGTAATAAACTCACATAACTGCTAACACGTCCAGTTCGTAATGGCGATTCAACGCAGGTATCATGACAGATTCCTGTCTAATTTTATCACATTCGCTAAGGAAACACAGAGCTATGTCTCAATTTAGATAGGAATCTCCAATGATACCTGCGTCTTTCTGCCACTAAGCCCGATTCTGAGAGTGAATTTCGTGATTCACAAGTGTATTCATTGTCATTTTTACAGGCTTTTATGCAAAAATCAACTCTTCAGTTCCCTGGCAAATGGATTCGATCGCCCTCAAGGGTTTTTATATCTTTTGCACCTGAAGCCGTTTGATCCATAGCAACTCATGACTCTATACATGGTCAAAAAGGTGATGTTGCCGAAACCCCCCTTGTGACCCCTCTATCGATTCAGCTCGGTAAGAGGAGTCGATCGCCCTCAAGGGTTTTCATATCTTTTGCACCTGGGGCTGTTTGATCCATAGCAACTCATGACTCTTTACATGGTCAAAAAGGTGATGTCGCCGAAACCCCCCTTGTGACCCCTCTATCGATTCAGCTCGGTAAGAGGAGTCGATCGCCCTCAAGGGTTTTTATATCTTTTGCACCTGGGGCTGTTTGATCCATAGCAACTCATGACTCTATACATGGTCAAAAAGGTGATGTTGCCGAAACCCCCCTTGTGACCCCTCTATCGATTCAGCTCGGTAAGAGGAGTCGATCGCCCTCAAGGGTTTTCATATCTTTTGCACCTGGGGCTGTTTGATCCATAGCAACTCATGACTCTTTACATGGTCAAAAAGGTGATGTCGCCAAAACCCCCCTTGTGACCCCTCTATCGATTCAGCTTGGCAAATGGAGTCGATCGCCCTTAAGGGTTTTCATATCTTCTGCACCTGGGGCTGTTTGATCCATAGCAACTCACGACTCTTTACATTGTCAAAAAGGTGATGTCGCCGAAACCCCCCTTGTGACCCCTCTATCGATTCAGCTCGGTAAGAGGAGTCGATCGCCCTCAAGGGTTTTCATATCTTTTGCACCTGGGGCTGTTTGATCCATAGCAACTCATGACTCTTTACATGGTCAAAAAGGTGATGTCGCCGAAACCCCCCTTGTGACCCCTCTATCGATTCAGCTCGGTAAGAGGAGTTGATCGCCCTCAAGGGTTTTCATATCTTTTGCACCTGGGGCTGTTTGATCCATAGCAACTCATGACTCTTTACATGGTCAAAAAGGTGATGTCGCCGAAACCCCCCTTGTGACCCCTCTATCGATTCAGCTTGGCAAACGGAGTCGACCGCCCTCAAGGGTTTTCATATATTTTGCACCTGGGGCTGTTTGATCCATAGCAACTCATGACTCTTTACATGGTCAAAAAGGTGATGTCGCCGAAACCCCCCTTGTGACCCCTCTATCGATTCAGCTTGGCAAATGGAGTCGATCGCCCTTAAGGGTTTTCATATCTTCTGCACCTGGGGCTGTTTGATCCATAGCAACTCACGACTCTTTACATTGTCAAAAAGGTGATGTCGCCGAAACCCCCCTTGTGACCCCTCTATCGATTCAGCTCGGTAAGAGGAGTCGATCGCCCTCAAGGGTTTTCATATCTTTTGCACCTGGGGCTGTCTGATCCATAGCAACTCATGACTCTTTACATGGTCAAGAAGGTGATGTCGCCGAAACCCCCCTTGTGACCCCTCTACCGATTCAGCTCGGTAAGAGGAGTCGATCGCCCTCAAGGGTTTTCATATCTTTTGCACCTGGGGCTGTTTGATCCATAGCAACTCATGACTCTTTACATGGTCAAAAAGGTGATGTCGCCGAAACCCCCCTTGTGACCCCTCTATCGATTCAGCTCGGTAAGAGGAGTCGATCGCCCTCAAGGGTTTTCATATCTTTTGCACCTGGGGCTGTTTGATCCATAGCAACTCATGACTCTTTACATGGTCAAAAAGGTGATGTCGCCGAAACCCCCTTGTGACCCCTCTATCGATTCAGCTCGGTAAGAGGAGTCGATCGCCCTCAAGGGTTTTCATATCTTTTGCACCTGGGGCTGTTTGATCCATAGCAACTCATGACTCTTTACATGGTCAAAAAGGTGATGTCGCCAAAACCCCCCTTGTGACCCCTCTATCGATTCAGCTCGGTAAGAGGAGTCGATCGCCCTCAAGGGTTTTCATATCTTTTGCACCTGGGGCTGTATGATCCATAGCAACTCATGACTCTTTACATAGTCAAAAAGGTGATGTCGCCGAAACCGCCCTTGTGACCCCTCTATCGATTCAGCTCGGTAAGAGGAGTCGATCGCCCTCAAGGGTTTTCATATCTTTTGCACCTGGGGCTGTTTGATCCATAGCAACTCATGACTCTTTACATGGTCAAAAAGGTGATGTCGCCGAAACCCCCCTTGTGACCCCTCTATCGATTCAGCTCGGTAAGAGGAGTCGATCGCCCTCAAGGGTTTTCATATCTTTTGCACCTGGGGCTGTTTGATCCATAGCAACTCATGACTCTATACATGGTCAAAAAGGTGATGTGGCCGAAACCCCCCTTGTGACCCCTCTATCGATTCAGCTTGGCAAACGGAGTCGATCGCCCTCAAGGGTTTTTATATCTTTTGCACCTGGAGCTGTTTGATCCATAGCAACTCATGACTCTATACATGGTCAAAAAGGTGATGTTGCCGAAACCCTCCTTCCGACCCCTCTATCGATTCAGCTTGGCAAACGGAGTCGATCGCCCTCTAGGGTTTTTATATCTTTTGCACCTGGAGCTGTTTGATCCATAGCAACTCATGACTCTATACATGGTCAAAAAGGTGATGTTGCCGAAACCCTCCTTCCGACCCCTCTATCGATTCAGCTTGGCAAACGGAGTCGATCGCCCTCAAGGGTTTTTATATCTTTTGCACCTGGAGCTGTTTGATCCATAGCAACTCATGACTCTATACATGGTCAAAAAGGTGATGTTGCCGAAACCCTCCTTCCGACCCCTCTATCGATTCAGCTTGGCAAACGGAGTCGATCGCCCTCAAGGGTTTTTATATCTTTTGCACCTGGAGCTGTTTGATCCATAGCAACTCATGACTCTATACATGGTCAAAAAGGTGATGTTGCCGAAACCCTCCTTCCGACCCCTCTATCGATTCAGCTTGGCAAACGGAGTCGATCGCCCTCAAGGGTTTTTATATCTTTTGCACCTGGAGCTGTTTGATCCATAGCAACTCATGACTCTATACATGGTCAAAAAGGTGATGTTGCCGAAACCCCCCTTGTGACCCCTCTATCGATTCAGCTTGGCAAACGGAGTCGATCGCCCTCAAGGGTTTTTATATCTTTTGCACCTGGAGCTGTTTGATCCATAGCAACTCATGACTCTATACATGGTCAAAAAGGTGATGTTGCCGAAACCCCCCTTTTGACCCCTCTATCGATTCAGCTTGGCAAACGGAGTCGATCGCCCTCAAGGGTTTTTATATCTTTTGCACCTGGAGCTGTTTGATCCATAGCAACTCATGACTCTATACATGGTCAAAAAGGTGATGTTGCCGAAACCCCCCTTGTGACCCCTCTATCGATTCAGCTTGGCAAACGGAGTCGACCGCCCTCAAGGGTTTTTATATCTTTTGCACCTGGAGCTGTTTGATCCATAGCAACTCATGACTCTATACATGGTCAAAAAGGTGATGTTGCCGAAACCCTCCTTCCGACCCCTCTATCGATTCAGCTTGGCAAACGGAGTCGATCGCCCTCAAGGGTTTTTATATCTTTTGCACCTGGAGCTGTTTGATCCATAGCAACTCATGACTCTATACATGGTCAAAAAGGTGATGTTGCCGAAACCCCCCTTGTGACCCCTCTATCGATTCAGCTTGGCAAACGGAGTCGATCGCCCTCAAGGGTTTTTATATCTTTTGCACCTGGAGCTGTTTGATCCATAGCAACTCATGACTCTATACATGGTCAAAAAGGTGATGTGGCCGAAACCCCCCTTGTGACCCCTCTATCGATTCAGCTTGGCAAACGGAGTCGATCGCCCTCAAGGGTTTTTATATCTTTTGCACCTGGAGCTGTTTGATCCATAGCAACTCATGACTCTATACATGGTCAAAAAGGTGATGTTGCCGAAACCCTCCTTCCGACCCCTCTATCGATTCAGCTTGGCAAACGGAGTCGATCGCCCTCAAGGGTTTTTATATCTTTTGCACCTGGAGCTGTTTGATCCATAGCAACTCATGACTCTATACATGGTCAAAAAGGTGATGTTGCCGAAACCCTCCTTCCGACCCCTCTATCGATTCAGCTTGGCAAACGGAGTCGATCGCCCTCAAGGGTTTTTATATCTTTTGCACCTGGAGCTGTTTGATCCATAGCAGCTCATGACTCTATACATGGTAAAAAAGGTGATGTCGCCGAAACCCCCCTTGTGACCCCTCTATCGATTCAGCTTGGCAAACGGAGTCGATCGCCCTCAAGGGTTTTTATATCTTTTGCACCTGGAGCTGTTTGATCCATAGCAACTCATGACTCTATACATGGTCAAAAAGGTGATGTTGCCGAAACCCTCCTTCCGACCCCTCTATCGATTCAGCTTGGCAAACGGAGTCGATCGCCCTCAAGGGTTTTATATCTTTTGCACCTGGAGCTGTTTGATCCATAGCAACTCATGACTCTATACATGGTCAAAAAGGTGATGTTGCCGAAACCCCCCTTGTGACCCCTCTATCGATTCAGCTTGGCAAACGGAGTCGATCGCCCTCAAGGGTTTTTATATCTTTTGCACCTGGAGCTGTTTGATCCATAGCAACTCATGACTCTATACATGGTCAAAAAGGTGATGTGGCCGAAACCCCCCTTGTGACCCCTCTATCGATTCAGCTTGGCAAACGGAGTCGATCGCCCTCAAGGGTTTTTATATCTTTTGCACCTGGAGCTGTTTGATCCATAGCAACTCATGACTCTATACATGGTCAAAAAGGTGATGTTGCCGAAACCCTCCTTCCGACCCCTCTATCGATTCAGCTTGGCAAACGGAGTCGATCGCCCTCAAGGGTTTTTATATCTTTTGCACCTATAGCTGTTTGATCCATAGCAACTCATGACTCTATACATGGTCAAAAAGGTGATGTTGCCGAAACCCTCCTTCCGACCCCTCTATCGATTCAGCTTGGCAAACGGAGTCGATCGCCCTCAAGGGTTTTTATATCTTTTGCACCTGGGGCTGTTTGATCCAAATCCACACATGAAAAGAGAGTAGTGGCGCTATCAATTAAGCCAGACTTTCACTTTAGACAGGTGACAGGTGATAAGGAATCGCTGTAAGGGGTCGACACCTGTGCTTGTTGTTGCAAATTCCTAACGTTTGGAGAACACAACTTAAATGTCAAAGTCAAGAAATGAACTCTGCCTTGTTACTCAAACTTGAAAACAACATTAAATCAAGAAAAATGAACTCTGCCTTCTTACGTAATTTTTGAAACAACATTGACTTAATACAAAGCAGAGGTTTTGTGCCTACCTATATTATGTATCAATTTCGTAAAATGAAGGACATAGCACTCTGCCCTGTAAAAAAAGATTACCATAAGCATATAACAATATGTAAACCTACGTAAGGGATATAGTACAATTACTAGAACTTTAGTGTTTGTGTACCGTAGCTCCTGAAAAATCTTAGGAAATTCTAGTTCTATGACCATATTCTGGTATTAACAATAGAATTTTCTGGTCAAAGTACAAGACTTTCTATCTTCCACAAAACGTTTTGCTTCTGGTAATATGACTTGAATCTGGTATTATGACTGTCGCTTTTTTTTTCATTGTGGCTGAAAAGTATCCCCCTTTATTACTCCCTTCCAGTCAAGGAAATTTTCCGTCTTAAATAGATTCAAGATGGCAAAAATGTCTACTTTGCGTGTAAAATCGAGACGGGCTTTAGGTGGGAAAAAGGCTGATAGAAGTTGAGATGTCAGGCATGTTGTTTTACCTAGCTGTGGTTCAATTATTTTGTGAAATTGAGATTTCTTCGTAAGAGAAACCCTCATTTTCATGGGCCTCTCGCTAAAGCCTGTCGGGTGACTGCCTCAGTTATGTAATGACTTAAGACGATCATCCGCGTATCAGACTGACTTCTTCAATGTGTTATAGCACCACGGTTACAAGTGGCCGTTGATTCCTCCTCGGCTTTGCTTTTGTCTCTTTTAATTTTTTTTATTTTTTATTTATTTTTTATTTTTTATCCGTTTTTATTCTTCTCTTTAGATGGCTCGAATGTTCGCTTGTGTGCGCGCGCACGCATGTTTTATTTGTGCTTTGTGTACAAGTTGCAGTGCAAGTAATCATGAGTGAGGGAAGTTGCGAGGGATGGTGAGGGCTGAGGGGCGCGTGACCGGCGTGACGTAAAGAGAAGGATGTGAAGGAGTTGATCTGAGAAAATCTGCGTCTGGCCTGCAGTGTCGTCGACCTCTCTCTCTCTCTCTCTCTCTCTCTCTCCTCTCTCTCTCTCTCTCTCCCTCCCTCCCTCTCTCTCCGCGGTACGGCCGCTGGTGTGGCCCGCGGTGAACGTGTGGCTCTATCATGGAACGTCTTGCGGCCTAAAACTGAAACCCCCATCAGCTCATCACTCGACGCATTTTATTTCGCCGACAGTCCCCAACAATTTGTTTTCATCGACGACAATAATCATAAATGCGTTTACTCAGCCCCATAATGTAGTAGCCAATAGTCGTTGTCCATTCATGGATTCTGGATTATCAGAAAAATTACCTCGAGACTCCAATTGTCATATGGCATTTGGTTCATAATAGTGGTCGCTATTCCATGAAAACCATACATTTTTTAAAACTTTGGGGGGCTGTCGCTCAAAAGGGGGACATTTTTTGGCACTCGTCTATAGGGGAAAGAAATATTATTTTGACCTTAAAAAAATTTACCATAAAAAATTAGCTAGCAAAATTAAAATAAAAAAAAAAAATAAAAATAATGATTAAATAGGGGAAAGAAATATTATTTTGACTTTAAAAAAATTTACCTTAAAAAATTAGCTAGCAAAATTAAAATAAAAAAAAAAAAAAAAAAAATAATGATTAAATAAATACATGTGTAAAAAATTGGCCT